>APFE031062164.1:22896-37508 GCA_000404065.3 Pinus taeda | reverse complement strand
GAAATATTGACAAAGCAAGCCAAAAGGATAACTTCCCTTTACTTACCATGGAGCAGACACTCCATTCAGTAGCTGGTTCTGAGTTAATGTCCTTCTTAGATGGTTTTTCAGGGCATAACCAAATTTTGGTACACCCCGATGATGGACTCAAAACTACTTTTAGAACCAAGTGGGGAACTTATGCCTACCAAAAAATTCCTTTTGGATTAATCAACGCTGGAGCTACATTCCAAAGAGCGATGGAAATAGAATTCAAATGATTGATCAATAAATTAGTAGTTGTCTATTTAGATGATATTACTGTATTTTCCAAGAAAATATCAAATCATTTACACGATCTGAAAAAAATCTTTGAACTCTGCAGAAGGTATGGTATCTCACTCAATCCAAAGAAGTCCTCTTTTGCTCTTAATCAAGGTAAGCTCTTGGGCTTCATTGTTTCAAAAGATGGTATTTATATTGATCTAGATAGAATTAAAGAGATTTCTAATATTCCATTCCCTCATAATAAAAAATCCATGCAATCATTTTTAGGTCAAATTAATTTTGTAAAAATATTTGTCCCAAATGTTTCCCAAATTGTTTTGCCATTAGAAACCGTGATCAAGAAAAATTCGGTGTGTAAATTGGGTCTTGCAGAAAAAGAGGCATTTGATTCCATCAAACAATCAATCATAAATTCCCATGCTTTAAGAACTCCTAATTTTTCAAATCATTTCATGTTATATACCCTTGCATCTAATTCATCTTATGCAACAGTGCTGACACAAATTAACAATCAAAACTTGGAAGCACCAATCTCATTTTTCAGCTCAACCCTTCAAGGTGCTGAACTTAATTACTCAGAAGTTGAAAAACAAGCCTTTTCTGTGTACAAAACCATTAAACACTACAGACCCTTTCTCTTAAAAGCTCAGACAAAAGTTAGAGTCCATTTTTTGGCAGTTAGACAATTACTAGTTCAAAGGGAATTAGGAGAAAAGAGAGCAAATTGGGTCACAACATTACAAGAATATGATTTGGAAATCAAACCAGAAAATATTGTCAAAGGCCAAGGTTTTTGCAGGTTGTTAGCAGGAGCATCCAATATTCAGGAACCTGAAGGTACAAAAGATACTGAAGAAATAAATCAGATAAGTATCACTAATCCTAAATCTCAATACACAGATCTGATTTTATATTTGAAAAATGGATATGGTCCTTCTAATATTTCCTATAAAAATAAACGTGCCATAAGATTGAAAGCAAAAAACTTCATAGTTGTAGATGATGTATTATTTAGACGAAATTATGATTCAATCTTATTAAGATGCTTAGAAAAACCTGAAGCACAAAAGGTCTTGTAGGTGCTACATGATGGACCAATAGGAGGTCATTTTGGAGCTGATACAACAACTCACAAAATAATTCATGCTGGATATTATTGGCCCACCCCGTTCATAGATACTCATGAATATGTAAGGAAATGCCAAAGTTGTCAAACCACTAATGGAAGACAAAAGAAGTCAGTTTTCCCTTTGCAACGAGTCAACATTGAACAACCTTTTGAACAATGGGGATTGGACATCATTGGAGAAATCACTCCACATTCATCTAAACAGCTTAGGTATATCCTTACAGCCATTGATTACTTCACTAAGTGGGTTGAAGCAATTCCTTTGAAGGCAACAAACTCTGAGGCAATCATTGAATTCATAGATCCGTTCATTATTACTAGGTTTGGTGTCCCAAATGCTCTTATTTTTTATAATGCCTCTTATTTCTGTGGAAATTATATATTTGAGTTTTCTATCAAAAGAGGATTTAAATTGAAGTATTATGCGAACTACTACCCTTAGGGTAATGGTTTAGAAGAATCCACCAATAAAAATCTTATCAAAATCATTAAGAGAACTATTGAATAGAATCATAAAAACTGACATAAATCTTCAATATTTGCACTATGGGCTGACCGAATAACACAGAAGGCCTCAATAGGCACTTCTCCATTTAATCTAGTATATGGAAAGGAAGTTGTCATAATAACAAATTTAGTACTTCCATCACTAGCTTTAGTGCAGCTTATTGAAGAGAATCCCTCATCTTCTATTCAACTTAGACATGATCAAATTTTGAAATTAGAAGAAGAGAGAGAGAAAGCCAAAATTGTACATGTAAAACATCAGCAAATTATTAAGTCATCTTTCGATACAACTTCAACCGACTCAAAACATTTAGAGTTATTTTTGCTGACAAAACTAACCTCCCTAGGAGTGTAAGACTCTCTAGTGACAAACAAGATGATTAAGAGCAATCCTTCTCTAAACATACATTATTCTATGAGAAACCAAGTGTTTTTCGATCCTACCTCAAGTCCAACGCTTGTTGTAGCAGTCCAGCCTCGTCGATCCAGATGAGCTCCTCCTTCACTTTGAAACCTGCATACACTAACAATCAAACGGTTACATAACACCTGAATATTCCATAAAACAAAGCATATTCAACATATAGACCAAGGAGTATATGAAACAATTCATTAACAACAAATCATTGAGAAGAATGGACTTATTTGTATTAAGGAAACAAAAAAGAAACCCTTACAACCTGAGCCTTGGTGTTGTGCAAGTTCCTCACAGGGTCCAGCAAGAGTTTTCCTCTACTCTGACAAGCTCACCCACTTCCAAATGACAACAAAGGATGGTAATCTCTCCTCACAAGTTTACAAGGAAGTCCTAATTCCAGCAGCATCTACCCTTTGGAATGTTCAGCTTTCAACCTCCCCTCCTCTGGCCCAAGGCCTGTATTTATAGTGTTCTAGAGGAAGTTATTCAGTTCCAACATCAATGGGATACTCCCTCTTTTGGATGGGGTAGCTCCTCTCTTGATGGGATAAGTTCCTCTATCATAGGGATGCATGAACCATCTGGAGGCGCTCAATACACGTCAAACACTCTTCTAGAAGGCTCTAGAAGTGACCACAAGTAATTTTTTTAAGATGAAACTCGCGCCTTTTGACCTTTACAGGGGTACGCACCCATCCTTTGGCTTACAGAGCGTACAAGTACGCAGGTACAATGAGTTTGGGATGCGTACACGCAGGCAAGGTAGAGAGAACCTGCGTACCCAGAGATAAACATGTTTTTTTAGTGACTTTCTCTCTTTCTGGAGTTTGACATGAAGAGCAGAGGTATTAGGCTTGACAAGGAGGATAATATGACTATTGATGGAGCCATATTAACTGCAGATAGTCATGGTGACAAATTTCAGTGTAACAGTCAACATAACTTCTTCTGATACCTTCACTAATAGACTTGGGGTGTAATTAGCCCAGTCTATTTCCGGAAGGTCCTTGAGTTTCGCTTTCTTGTATTTTGGTGTCCAGTCCTAATCACCTGGACTGGAAATACTTGAGAGTTGTTTGATTTCTTTTATCTTTAGGGACTTTTAGAGGGTGCTCTTTGCTCCTAGTTGGCCTAGCTTTATAAATTTTTTGAGTCCTTAGGTAGATTTCTTAAAAATAATTCAAAGTAGTTGATCGACTAGCTCGTCGGTCTAGGAGATTTCGTGGGCTATCACCTACGAGTCCTGAGCCTTCTCTTTGAAGGTGTAGGAGCAATACTGCTAGTGGTTTTCAATCAGTGGCAGTAGGCGCATTGGAGATTGATCCTCCAGTTGGAGTCATTGATTCACAAGATAGACCTAGCACAAGTAGAGAGTTAGAGAGGAACACTCTAGTTCTTTTTCAAGTCCTCTTCCAGTCGGAAGATAATATTGAGGTTGAAGATATTCCTGAGTTGGTTGCACCTCCTAATTCTCCTCTTCCTCCTGATCATCCAAATGTTTTATTGTACATCGGAACTCTGACCAACAAGCCTTCAAGCCCAGGTTTACATCAATATATTCCTTCAATGACCATTGCTGGAAGCATGGCATCCATGACAAGTGCTAGAAGTATGTAGACTCCCATATCTATACAAAGAAGAGCACAAATTTCTACACCTTCTATTACTCCTAGCACTGCTATATTTGGTTCTACTTCCATTCCATCATTGAGTGGAAGTTCTCAAGTTGTTGCCTCTGGCATGGGCTTTTTCCCTTTTGGAATGCCAACCAACGTGATTCCTTCGGTTCCATTAAGGATTCAATCAAATTGCTCCATATCCATGGCAAGTGGATCAACTTCTTTTCAGCGTTTCCTGTTTAAGGGTGGTCATATACCACATTCCAACCCAACTGTGGGATCCATGCCTTTTTCCTTTTTAGGTCAAGGTAATAATCCATTTCAAAGTTGGACAAACCTTGCAATTACTAGTTTAGGAGCTGGGAATCAATCTTATTTCAGTCAACAAGGGAATATTCCGTATTCTTTTGTCAATTCTTTTCAAAACTTTTCTCCCTATGCTAACACATGGAATCCTTATCAGGGGCTTTCTGCTCCTTTTAACACTTCGTTAGGGGGTAATTTTACTAGTTATGAAGGATTTGCGGTAGGAGTTGGTCAAACTCTGAATTTTGTTGGATCACAAGGATCTCATTATGGTTTGGATGGGTCTACTAATTACTTCGGGCAACTTGGTGCCTTCACAAATACAGGTCATTATTTTCAAAATGTTGGGAGTTCCTCCCACACCAGATGGAATCCTCAGGGTCCGCCACGACTCCCTTTTCTGGCAAGTTTATCTCACTAAATTGACTAATGATCTGATTGGGTATAACCCAGTTTGGCCTTCGGTCCCAACCAAACATCCCTCTGATATTCCAAAATTCGAGGGGAAGACAGTTGAACATCCGGGTGACCACATAACCACTTTCCACTTATGGTGTTCGTCGAACTCCCTGATAGACGATTCAATCAGGATGAGATTATTTCAACGTACCCTAACTGGAAACACGGTTAAGTGGTACATATAGGTACCAGGGGGCACCTTTGCTTCTTTTTGTGATTTGCTACTATATTTTTGAACCATTTTCAATTGCCTATCCGATATGATGTCGGAACCGATCTTTTGGCTAATTTCCAACAAGATCAGGCAACTCACATTTTACGATCATATTTAGGAATGGAGGAGAAGGAAGAGGCTCATCAAAGTGTATATCCCACAAGAATTCCTTCTCGAATGGTTTCTTAAATCATTACAACCTGAGATCTCTAAGGACATGTCCCTCTCCAGTGTTTTTACTGAAAATAAGGTTATTTTCAGGGGCTAGCAGTTAGAATTGATCTATTCTTAGTCTGGGGTTCTTCAAAAAATTCTACCTGGCACTCCTAGATCCAAGGTGGATATAGCCAAACCGAAGCCAAGTCCCCATGCAGATGGGCTAGATGGATTAATTGATGTAAACAGGTTAAACCTGCTAAATCAATTGCAACAGTTGTCTTTACAAACTGCTTCCTCTATGCAGGCATCACCATCCACATCTACACCTTCTCAACCTATGTCTATAAACGTCATCCAAACTTCTAACCCCAAAGGAAATCAACAATCTGATGGGAAAAAGAAAATACAAGGAAGGAATAAGAACTAGGATGGGAAGGGCAATGCGAACAAACCCAACAATGATGTCGGAGAGGGTAGGAAAGAGTCCAAGAAAAAGGAAAAAATTCCATGTAAGTTATGCAATGGGGATCTTTTGACTCATATATGCCCTAAGATCTAAGATGCTCAGTGCTTATTAGCACAGCAATGGTCTTCTAGCTCCCTGGTTGTTCTCACTAACCCTTTTCCCCAAGGGCAACAATTACTTGTTGGCACAAATTCTAATGCTGCTACCCCCGCAGGGGGAAACCAGGAAGGGGACAATTCATCAAATGTTTATATGATGAGCTCACATATCGACGTCGCTACACAATCACATGATTACGGTGAAATGGAATCATCAGGCTAAGTCTGCTTCTGATGCCTCAAAGCTGCTCCATATTGAGAGGCCCTCTGTTGAGTCTATACCTCGGATGCCGAAAGGCTTTGCGAAGCGCTCAACCATTAACCCTAATGTTAGGGCAGCCCAAAACTACTCTATTGTAGAATATTTGGCTCAAAGTCCTTGTGCTATGTTAGCATTAGAGGTACTCGAGTGGTGCCCTGCTCATAGAAGTGCTTTGCTCTCGGCAATCGGAGCAGTAGATCCTAAAAATTCTCTTGTGCTCACTTTTGATATGTTAAATGTCAAAAAGAGACTTCCCCATCATATGGATTTCCAAATGAAGTCTACATACCAAAAGATCAACATCTTTCAAACCATTCTAGATGAGGGAGCTTCCACGTGCATGATGTCCATGTCATGTTGGAAGGCCATTGGATCACCTCAAGTTGTTCTTTCATCGACTCTATTGAAAGTATTTGATGGACATTCTCATAGGCTGCACGGGATTATTCTAGCCTTTCTCATATGTGTTGGGGGAAAGGTGGTAAATACTGAGGTAGAAATCATAGATGCAAACCTGGATTACAACCTCCTCTTAGGCAGGAATTGGATTTACGAGATGGATGCCATAGTTTCATCATTATTTCGCATCCTGTGTTTTCCTCATGAGGGAAGGATTGTAAAAGTAGATCAGATGGATTATTCTCTGGGTGATTATCATGCATCTTCTGACTCTATTGTTCCATTAATGGATAATCCCAAGCAACCTAATGAGAATTTAGGAGTTGGGATGTACTCTCCTTTAATGGGTATTTTTGATCTCCTTGCTCCTTCAGCTAGAATCAATGCTATTTCATCCTCCAGGGGACCTTCTCGAAGAGAGTTCTTTTGAACTCATTATTTTTCGAACCCTTGGCCCTTACCTTCATCTACTACCACATTAGATGGAGGACAGGTAGGTGGAATGGCATTCCCCATGTCTGTGGAAGAAATAGCTTATCAGTCTATCGTTAACTCTGTTAAATCCCATCCTACTACTCTCTCACCTGAGGAGTTAGATGGGGATGTGGCTTCAGCCTGGACCCTCAATTCAACTTCAGCTCAAGATTGCCTAGATATAGTCTTACCATCTAAGGAAGCAATTATGGAGGTGATGATGGGTGTTGATAGACCATGGGATGATTTACATCATCAATCATATTTCCTCCCTCATTTGCATGAAATTGAGTCAAATTTTTCTAGTCTGTCAACTAGTGATGTTCATACAATTTTAAACCCTTTGGCTCTAGCGCAGTTTTCTGCCAAAGGTAACATGTTTGCTATCTCATGAACTGTACCCATGAACATCTGTAGGAACCCTAATGTAATTGAAAATGTCTTCATTGGAGCTGATTATTCCCCTGAAGAAATTCAAGTTTACTCCGATCTCTTCAAAGAGTTTCGTGATGTGTTTGCTTGGTCTTATGAGGTAATGTTTGGAATAGATCCATAATAGTCTAGCATGAGATCAAGACATATGAAGACACTAAACCTATTTGTCAAAAACTTCGATTGATGAATCCTAGAAAAGTAGCAACTATTAAAGCTGAAGTTGAAAAGCTGCTTAAGGCGGGCTTTATATACCCCATTCCTCTGACTGAGTGGATCTCTAATCCAGTCCCCGTAGATAAAAAGCAAGGAACGATCTGAGTATGTATCGAATTTAGGGATCTAAATAAGGCCTGTGTGAAAGGCAATTACCCCATGCCCTTTATTGATCAAATTATTGATGAATGTGCGGGTAATGAAATTTTTTCGTTCATGGATGGATTCTCTGGTTACAATCAAATTACTATCCGTCTAGAAGATCAACACAAGACAAACTTTATTTGTCCTTGGGGTACATTTGCATACAAAATGATGCCTTTTGGCCTTAAAAATGCTAGAGCCATGTTCCAGCAGGCCATGTCTTATGATTTTCATGACATCAAACATGTTATCGAAGCATATCTGAATGATTTAGTTGCTCGTTCTCGAAAGAGAATTGATCATCCTAAACACCTTTAGTTGATCTTTGAACGGTGTCATTTTTATAAAATCCAGTTGAATCCAAATAAGTGCGTTTTCGCCGTCACATCCGGTCAGTTGTTAGGATTCATCGTATCGACAGAGGGGATTTGAGTTGATCCCTTCAAGGTTGAGGCAATACTTCAATTGCCTCCCCCATCTTCCATTCGTCAACTTCAAAGTCTCCAAGGAAAGGCAAATTTCATGAGGAGATTCATAGAAAATTATGCCGAGATTACAAAAGGATTTATGTGTTTGCTTAAGAAAGGAGTCTCATTTTTATGGGATGATTTTGCGCAGCGTTCTTTTGATGCTTTGAAAAAAGCATTAACCTCTGCACCATTGTTGAGTCCACCCGATTATAGCAGAGACTTCCTTTTGTAACTTGTTGCTGCAGAATCAACTATTGGTATGGTTCTGGTTTAGGAAGATGATGCTTTCTGGGAGCATGTAATCTACTACTTAAGTCAAGGCTTGGTCAGTCCTAAACTACGCTATTCTCTCGTCGAGAAATTGGCTTTGGTAGCTGTCCATGCTATCCAGCAGTTTCGGGATTGCATTTTGCTTCGAAAAACGTTTGTCTTAGTAGCCGCCAATCCATTTCCGTTTCTTCTCAGTAGGCGAGTGATTGGGGGCAAATATAATAGATGGATTATTATTTTGCAAGAATTTGATCTGAAATTCATGTCGGCTAAATCTAAGAAATCTTTAGTATTTGCAGAGTTGATATCAGAGCTACCTTGTGAAGAAGCAGTTATTTATGAGGAAAAAATTCCTAATGAACATTTATTCCCCATTTCTTCACAAGATCCTTGGTATGGAGATATCATTATATATCTCTAGACTTCGAAGTTTCCACCTGCTTTCTCCAAAGAAGAGCGTAGAAAGTAGCGTCACCTCGCTAAGAACTATGTTATTATAGGTGACACATTATATCATTATCGGATTGATTAAATCCTTAGGCATTTTTTAACTTTGGAGGAGGTTGAGTCAGTTGTTAATGATTGCCATAGTGGAGCTTGTGGCAATCATCTAATAGGGCTTGCAACAGATTAAATTTTTTTGCGAGCAGGCTACTTTTGGCCTTCGATTTTCAAACACTGTATTGAAGCAGTCAAAGATGCCATCCTTATCAAGTCTATACTTAGAAAATGCATGCACATCCAGCTCCGCTTTTCCCTGTTATCACTGTCAGTCCTTTTACGAAGTGGGGCATTGATTTGGCTACTTGTAATCCGCCTTTGGTAGGAAATCACAAGCACATCATTGTAGTCATAGACTACTTTACAAAGTGGGCTGAGGCTATGCCCACTTTCAAGAACGACAGTGAAACAACGGCCTTGTTTCTCTTCAATCAGGTTATTTCATGATTTGGTATCCCTAAAGAGATTGTCACTGACCATGGAAGTCACTTCCAAAATCCACAGGTGTCCGAGTTGGCTCTCAAGTTGGGTTTCCAGCAGGAGCATTCATCTCCACATTATCCTCAAGACAATGGGCAGGTTGAAGCTGTGAACAAGTCCCTTAAAATCATCCTGCAAAGGACAATTGACAAAGCTCGATCCAATTGGCACATCATGTTGTATTTGACACTTTGGGCATACCAAACATTAGTTAAGACTGCCACTAGTTTTACTCCTTTTCAACAAGTTTATGGGTTGGAATCTATCTTTCCTATCGAATGTGAAATTCCTTCTCTTAAGCTAGTTGTAGAACTTCTTCCAGAGACTTCTAGTCTCGAGGAACACCTCGTTCATTTGGAGCATCTTGATGAGCAGCGTCGAGATGCCGCCATCATAAACGAAGCCCATAAGAAAAGGATAAAAACTCAGTACGATAAAGTTTTTCGTCCTCGGAATTTTTTTGAAGGCGACCTTGTCCTGGTCTACGATCAAGACAAAGACGCCCTGGGGCAGGCAAGTTCAAATCTATGTGGTATAGTCCCTTTATATTCAAGCGTGTTTTGAAAAAGGGGGCTTATGAGATAATTGACTTTGAAGGAAACAAGTTGGTGGAGCCCAGAAATGGGCTCTACCTTAAGAAGTACTTTTCTTAGGCTTCGGCTAAGCACTTACTTGTTTGTATATATTGTATGTTTGTACATATCTTTTAGCGGTTTTAGTGATTTCGATATTTTTGATCTTCTTTGGCAGGTATTGATGGACGATTCAGTATATCTAGGATTCGCCAATGGTGCGAGTAGGCATACTCAGAACCTTGCTTCCGCGACTTGAGTGATTTATTATCCATCTGGCTAGTTGGTGGTTTCAAGAGGAGTAAGTATTGGTCCTGCTTCGAATAATATTGAAGAATATATTATCATTATTAATTTTCTATCCTAAGCAATATCTCTTGGTATTGATTCGCTAGTGGTTTACTTAGACTCACAACTGGTGGTATCTCAATTGAATAACACTTATCGGGTACAAGATTCCTATTTGTATCGCCAATTTTTTATAATGAGATTGTTGCAACGATCATTTGTTTATATCACATATGTTCACATTCCATGATCATAAAATTCATTAGCAGATTCTATTGCTAATCAAACATTAGATTGGCATAACAATCGTTCATCAAATTAAAAAACATAAAAAATAATTGAAAGCGTCATCTATATATATCATAAAATCACCTCTATGTAGATAGAGTGTTTATGTCCAAGAAATAATATACAAAATTGGGACAAAATGCCCTACAAAATCTCAGCTTATGCCCATCATCATGTCCAATCATAAAAAGATCTGATCATCTATCTAGCTGGCTCAGGATGAGTAGCCAGAAAATAAACAACAGCATTGGCTACACGCCGAAATAGCCATAACCAATCCCGTGGTACTCCTACCATGCGACGTTGCATCTCCTCGGGTAGATCCTTTATGGCTGTCATCTGTACTTGGTGATTCAGCCTCACTAAGTTCCTCTGAATTGCATGAAGACCTCTCTCCATCTCAGATGCAGCCCCTTCAGCATCTCTCCCGTGAAGCCTATGTCTGGGAAATATTTCTAGTCTCACTGGTCCCACATCTGGAACATGATCAATATATTTTTTAAGTGTCTTTCTCATCAAAAATATTTTTAAGTTCATTAAGGAAAAAAAAAAATCTTAAAAAATCTTAAAAATTAAAAAATGGTTACCTATGGCACCCCATGCTGCATTTGGTGGTAACACTAAATCTGGATCTCCTCAGAAATACATCCCGGCGTAGGGGTAGTCATCAACTGCGATGACCTATTGATCCCACCATGCGAAAAACTCGTTGTCAAAAGTCGTCCTGGGCACATCGCCACCCCCAAGGCATTTCATCAGGTCAGCTCATCTACCCATTCATGGATCTCTAGGGCTGTTGATAGTTGATGATACCTTGGGTCAAAGCCCAGGTACTTTCTTAAAGAAGAATGAGCATAACATTGTGCCATACCCAAAATTATTTGTCTGACCGTTCTGAATGGAGGTCATTTGGTTCTTCAGATTGGTCAGTAGAGGCGTGCACCAATCATACACTCTGGTGAGACATTCCACTGCGAGGCTCATAGATACTCATGAGGCCTAATGTAAAGCAGCTGAGCCATTTACCATGGCAATGGTAAATAGTATAATATTCAAGGACAAGATCTCCATGTGTTTAATTGGAATCAGACTTCCAATATTTTTAGGATGACCAGGACAGTATATGTGGATGTAGTCTTCTACAGTAAGACTACCCTTCATCATGTCGATCAAATGCACTACCTCTCCCCTTCGGGAAATACCGGTAATAAAGTATATATCATCGATTTTGGTACTTAGGGGCATCTGAGCGATCATGAAGGCGTCATCCTCTATGCTCCAATAATGAATCAAAATCTAAAGCAATCGTGTGTTGGCTTTCATATTTTTCATCTTAAATTTTTTTAAGAAGCCAGAACCTCTTAAAGAATCCAAAGCATTTTGGTCCTCCATTACTTCATTATCTATAGCACTATGCTCTCTTTCTCTCCAGGTGATGGTCATCCTATCCAAAAAGATGTTTCCAACCATTAGTTTTATGTTTTAAAATTTTTACTCACGCACACATGGGTTCCCTTTTCACACAGTCACGTGTAGGGTCGTCATATACGCGGGTTACCCATATTCAACCCGTGTGTATGTAGAGTTGAATTTTTTGACATATTTTACCATGGTAAAAACTTGAAAAAAACATCTAAAAGGTATCACAAACAATTAAAAGCAGGGTATAAGGGTTACCTGGAAGTTTTGGAGTGATTTGAATGGTTCAATTGGTCGAAGGAAGCTTGCTTGAGTTTGTCTCCACATCTCCTTGATCAAAACACAAATGAAAAAATTGTGAGTCCAAAAGTCCTTATATAAGTTAGAAAATACAAAATATTTTTTCAAAAAATGATTTTTGTCTTATGGACTTTTTGACCTTTTGGCTTGGAGTGTCGAGATTAGGTTGTCTTTACAAGAAATTTTGGAGACTTCTTTGAGACATCATTTTGGTCCCATGACTGTAGACCCGTCATGGAAGGTATCATTTTCTTACTGGCATATAGGTTAGGGAATACCACTTTTTGCTGAATTTTGCATACTAGCCTCCATACCGCGATACATTAGCCATAGGGTCGACCCCATCGTATCTTGGTTTCCAAACCATTTTCACTTGCCGACTTTAAAAATCATGACGTGATGGTAGAGCCATCCTTTACATGGGCATATTAGTCAGATCCTCACTAATGTTGGCTACCCATGTTGCTATATTGAGTAGGCTTGGGAGTCCTCTTTAGTCCCACCATGACTTTTCCATTGAAGACTCATTCTCATTCTTATATGCCACTTTTTGGCCTTATACCATAAAGGCTCCTTTGTGTTGAATTGTACTGCTGCATTATATATTGACTACTTGCACCTTTTGGCCTTGAGTCAGCTTCACTTGGACGCATGTTTAAGCCACCTTTTGACCATGTATTCTACAAAATCAACCTTGCAATCACTTAGCCTCTGCAACTTGACACACCCTTATACCCATGGAAAGAATATTCCTTTGAGTGTCCTGGACTAGTTTCGCCACCTTGCATTGAGCATAGGAATGTTCCCCTCCCAGGAACTAGAGTATCTCTTTCTTCTAACACTCATTCTTCCCACTGTACTATAGCATTCTTTTATTCCTTTTCAAGCTTCATATAAAAGAAAAAGAAATATATATATATATATATAATATATATTCCAAAAAGAGCGGGAACGAGACATTATTTCCATATTTTGATGGCAACTAGAGTCAATCGTGTTGCCCTTGAGCAAAGCACTCAAAAGAAAGTCTTTCCTCCATTGGGGTGGGCTCTAGGTTGACTTGGAGAGCCTTAACCTTGTTATCGAGTCAGCCCTCCTTCGATTGGTTACCTCTTCCAATCATATGGAGAGTTTGCTTATGCCTCCTGAATGACAAACTTATACAAATTTATCATATGTTGCCTTGTAATTATAGTTGAATCATGCTTTTGTTCAAGGGAAGTAAACCCGAGTCGGCCTCTCTGTGGTGTCCCTTGACCTATTTTTCAGTCGGCCATCCCAAGTTGTCAATTTCATGGTCGTTATTACATCATTTTTATTGGTCCTTTGCTCGTTCTAGTTTGAGAAGGTCTCCATTGACTTCTCGCTGGTGGGTCTTGTCCTTATCAACTACGACAAATTACTCTGAGGGAAGATCTAGAGCCGCACCATGGCCCTATTTTCATTATTGATAGGTCACCTTGTGCTCAGCATCGATCAGTATCATGGGTCTTTGACTCGGTGGTTTCCCTTGTGTTCGACATCGAATTTCATTATCACACATTGGGATTTGTGCAGTGCCTCGGTCTCCATTTGACCTTATTGGTGGATTCCTCGCGTCTATATTAGCTTTCATTATTGTTTGGTTCAGAGGGTTTCTATCGTGTGCTAGCTACATCTTGTGTACACCAAAAACATGCTTCGGTTGGGTTACTACATCTTTATTCATCCGGATCCTTCCACATTATTGGCCTACGGGTTACACTCACACTAGATTGATGAAAGATGCCTTAATGACTTCCTTCTAGTGGATCTTTTCCCATTGGCTTCAGCTCATTTCTCTGGAAAGAGTTCTAGAGTCCATTTGGAAGTACCTTAGGGTTTGCAGTTATTAGTGGCAGAATCCTTCACTATCGACAGTGGGAAAACATCATTGTCTCCTGACTGATAGATTCTTTCAAGTGTTCGACTACAACTCATTTATTTACACTTGTTAGCTTGTATTGGGTACCTTGACTCTCATCATCATTATCAGTGAGTAGTCTCACATTTTTTAACAGTATACATCAGTGACCGGTGATCAAATGATTTCTCACATGGTTGACTTCATATCATTCATTCCCATTATGTATAATTGTACCACGACGGTCGGTGAATACTTTAGGTTTGCATCAACATGTCTTGGTTCACTTCTTAGTTTCCCTTGTTTCTGCTAGTTGACACCATCCACATTATATGTTGCAGTTCCTTACAACGACATCTTATATGCTAGCTGTTGAGATTGCAATAAGATGATGGAGCTTAGTGAAAAGAGTCGCCTTCGCTAAGTGGGCCCGCAGGCAAATTATGGCACAAAGTCTTATTTTAGACTATGTCTATTTTTAGACATATGGATCATGTCTATGAGTTGCAGGATGTTGTTTATGGATGATTGGTCAAGTTGGAAAAAATAGATGGACTTCTATTTTTAGACAAC
>APFE031062164.1:0-17411 GCA_000404065.3 Pinus taeda | reverse complement strand
AGTTTGGTGGAGTTGATGGAGTTGTGTTCAGTTTGACTTGGTTAAACTAGTTGTAATTAGTCTAACTGCAAATAGACTAATGATGAGTTGTTAAACTAATTATTAACTCATAATGAAACTAAATAATACATCAGTTAACTCAGTTGCATGTCAGTGCATGTTCAGTTCAGCAGGGACAGGTGTTAGAGGATCAGATTGCTATCAGTTGTGACTATAGTTGTGCATGAGGATTTGCACAATCAATGAGATTGAGTTATGCCAATGAGAATTGGCCAATACCAAGTGATTATAGCCTCTGGTCACGTGATTCCTAGTGTGAGTGATTCTTTTGAGGTAAATACGAGTTTGGTTCAACCATTCTCATCCATTCTTGTGCAGGTATTGAGCAGTGGAGGCAGGCAAGCACTGGAATAGATTTGGAGATCAGATCTGAACTGTATTGTGTGTAACAGATGGAGATAGTGCTGGATACTTGTGAGAAGTATTGACTATTGTAATGTTACATTTTCTCAATCATTAATATACAGATAGTGTGGGGTTTTCAGCTGTAAGCTTTCCCCGGGTTACACACTGTGTTAATGTGTGCATGTTCTTGATGTTTTATTGTTATTGATGCTGCTATATTGATGATCAACGTAGAGGAGCTTATGCATTATGTATGTATTCCACAATAGTACATGATTAGGATAATCTTCATTAAATATGTGTTTATTATTCAAAATTTCTACACTAGCAACTAAGTTGCGGTGTAATACCATTTATTCCATCATATTCACTTGGTACTATTTGGATTAGTTTCTTGGCTTCAGTGATCAACTTCATACTTTAGCATCATTGATCAACTCTTTATATGTGATATTCAGACATGTACTTTCTTGATTATGATCAGATGATCTATTATGTATTTCCATTTCCTTTATACTTGTATGCATATTGGATCTGCTTTTGTACTTGACATGCAAACATTCTTTACTATTTCTAAGCATGGGTATGCCCGCCTCAGACAACAATTTCTTTCTGATCTCTTTTGATGGTTTGGCAGGCTGAATTATAGTGAAATACTCCTCGGTCTCAGCATGATTCCTTCCATACACTTAATACATTTCAGCCATCATGTACCCCTTCTGACCTCATATATTAGGGGGCATCTGTTATAGCACCATTTACCAATCTTGGTAGATTTGATGCTCTGATTATTGCCTAGGGAAACCCTTCCTTCCAGACTTGGTACAAAATCTAAAAAACAATGTTTTATTCCTTATACGATACTTTTCCATGTGATTAAAGCGTGTACACGCGGGTCAGCATATATCCAACACGCGTATATACGTTAAAACACTTAAAAAAATTAAATTTCCTTAATTTCGGGTGGAGTTCACGGGTTTTACCTATTACTCACCTCCTATTGCCTGTGGCCCAACTGTTTCCCAATTGAAAAAAGCTAATTTGGAGAGGTATAAATAAACCTCCATGGGAAGGCCTTAAGGGAGAAAGGATGAGATATTGATACTATAGTGAGATTATCCATGATCAAGTCTGAAGAATCCCTATGCCTCCTGCACTCCCCAAAGCTTCAAGAAACCCTTGTTTCCTTAATTATAGATATCCACCATTTTGCTTGAGATATCCTTGTGTTGGTGATGGAGGAAGATTGCTGAAGTCGGGAAAGGATGAATTTGGAGGGCGGTCCCACTTGGAGCCAGAGAAAGACTCAGGTCACATTTCTCCACCTTATTTATAACTTACTTCAATAAAAAGGAATATTGTGTTGTTTCCAATATGAAATGCATTCATGCATCAAAGTTATGTTGTAATTCATTTATGAATCTTATATTGATGTATAATTAGTCTTTCATTTATATGATTTAAAGTTAACATCATGTATATCCTTTATGTTTCTACTATTGTGTATGTTCCATTTGAATAATTTTCAAGTTTCAAGAACATTGGGAGAAGTTGAGGGTTTGCACCCTGCGGGATCTAGCCAAACGAAGGACATCGGGTAAGACACTCCTACACGATTTAGTAGAATAATGACTTTTGATGATTTTTCGAGCATTTCTTGTTGAAGTTCGCCCCCTGCTCTATTGGGGTTCTCAACCCAAAGCCCTAGGGTGGTTTCACCCATAACAATGGGTCGCATCAATGATGTGTTGGGCATATGATTTCCTTCCACTTCTCCTTGATGGCTTCGATGAGGATGCTCCTCATCCTCCCTGAGACTCTCTCTTATGAATACATTCGCGACACCTGGTGCCAGATTGGCCTGTGCCCGTGGATGGTCTTGTGATTTTTGTCAACCTCTTCTGAGTTACAATGTAATTAACTAACCGGAATGCCAAATGAGAGACTACCCTTGACTCGTTGACTGGGTGGTCTCTCCAATTACTAACACCTGTAATAGTTACAGATAATTGGAGCAAGAAACAAGAAACATTAAACCCAAGAAAAGTGAAAGGAGAACAAGTCATGCTGGCCATCCTCTAGTGGCTCTTTCTTCCCATTACCCGCATTCTATGCTCAAACATCGCACAAACTATATAAAATCTGGAGAGGGTTTCTCTCCACCAAATGGCAGAACAACCCACCGACGCCTCAAACCACTTCCCATATATTAAAACACCAACACGTTGTAAAACCAGCACCAACAACATGGAGAGAGTACTCACAAACCAATCAACCAAATATATAAACAGCCATTCCAACCAGATGGTAATTTCTTCCCACACAGACAAGGAGCCAAAATTAAACCATATATTCCGATACAGAGCAATAATATACCATAGGAAAAAGATATCGACTTGGAAACATCTATTTCAAGATAAAATTGAGCCACATAGACATGCTCTTAAGAAGAACATAAATTGCCAAGACACATAATGACCCATTCTCAAGAGGGGGTGAAAATCCTACAGGAAACATTCAGAGTACCAGTATGTCGTGAGCAAAGATGGGTGGAGAGAAATAATAAATACCCTATTACCATAACCATAGATTTGACCCAAATGATCTCTCACGACCACTGCCTCCCTACTAAGATTTCCACTAGAAGGCATCCATAGTGTTTCCTCACAGCTATCAAAACCTCACTGTACCACATTGCAATTGCATGTAATGCGATGCAAACATACACCACCTGGAGAGTTATATCGTGATGAAATTTAACACCTACCTTAATACCTCCTCACATCACTTCCACCTGGTAACACATGGCATTCGTTTGCCAAAGCCGCCACTCCTCCATGCCTTCCATCTAATCACCATTACGTGAGTCCCGAGTGGGACAATTAATTGGCCCACACCCTGATTAGGGGTCTTGATTATTTTCTTCCACTTGTTCTTGGTTTTGGTGACAATCTTGATAAAAAATCAGAAGCAGCGGTTCTAAATCTTCAAGATTATCAACCGTCCATGGGGCATCAAGAGTTGTACCCATATGTGAACATCCCCAATTAGCTAGGAAATCAACAGCCTTATTACCTTTTCTAAGAACATGCGACGGAATAATATATTCAAAACATGGAAGGAGAGCACTAATCTCTTCCATGAGGTGAGCCATCCTCCAACTTTGGCTAATATTTTCCCAATTGGTGCCCTGGTTAAGATTTTTGAGTGTCTTAATGACCAGATTTGAATCACTTTCCCCACCAGCTTTCTGAATCCTTCTCTTCTTGCTATTTGTAGGTCATGCTTTACCGCGTTGAATTTAGCCTCATTATTACTTGCATGGCCGCAATCAACTACATAAACATGAAAATTATTACCCTCGGAGTCACAAAAGAGGCCTCCAAAAGATGCATCCCCAGGGTTACCCTTAGACACCCCATCAAAATTGAGTTTAAGAAATCCTTATGGAGGGACTAAAGATTTTGATGGAGAAAATCGAGGGGGGAACTATGAGCTTCCAAGATGATGAAGCCAACATCTGAGGGGCAAGATTCAAAATAGTTAGAATTCGGGCTTTGTGAGGCACCACTTGCTAGTCGTTGGGATACCATTTCTCTGCTATAATTTTTTCTCTTATGTTTTGGACAACCCCAACCCATACTTCTGACTGAGATAGGTGTTGGTTCTTGAATACCCTTCTATTCCTCTTCTTCCTGAGCGCCTAGAGTAGGAAGCCAAGGTCGAGGTTCCAATCTTGGTTTAAGACAGGGCTAGAGAAGATCTCCTTTCTCCACATTTCTAAGGAGGATTTTATGCTTGTTATGTCTCGATCGATGCCCAAATAGGTGAGCCATTTTGTTCCATAATTGGTCCAAAAACGAGCATAACTTTAGAATGTGATCCATTACTTCAATATTGGATTTACACAATAGGTAGAATGGGGGACACTGAACTCCACTTTTCTGAAGTTGATCCCATGTAAGGATCTACCTCGGACACACCAATCAGAGGAAGTATGCTACTTTTGACCAGAGATGTCTTATCCAAATTTTCCTCCATATGGGGCTACCCTGGTCTTGAGGCTCTTCAATGGCTAGCATGTAGGCTTTCTTAATGGTAAACATTCATTTAGTTGTTTAGCCCCACCAAAGAATATCAAGGCCTTCAAGAATGGCCAAATTTCTAGATTTAAGTTCTCTATCCAGCAACATCCATTAATCATAATTCGGGGGATTAGATCAATCCTGCTTCTCCTTCCATTGTCTCCAAGTTGAGTTCCGAAATGTTTTCCAATATTTCTCCACTATTATACAATTTTGACTATTTGTATACATAAATAGATCATCCAGATCTTGTCGGTTGAAGAGTTTAGCCCTTTGTTGCCATGAGTCTTTCCAAAAAAGAGCTCGTTGTCCATCACAAATTTCCCAAAATGTATGGGACCCTATAAGATCTCTTTTGGTCGAAGTTGTAACAACCCTAGTGAAAATTCCATGTAATAAAATTTAAAAACAATAACCACAAATGAATGGGACACTTATTCCAAACTGAATGTTGGGGAAGACATCCTAGGGGGTGTTCATTTGGTTTTTTATGGCTAAGAAAATTGGCAAAGGTAATGACTAAGGTTTTGGAAAGGCAAAATGGCATTTTTGGCACAATTATTTATGAAAATAATGGAAATTAGGAGAAAAAGGAGGTGAAAGGTCACAGGTTGCATGTGAGGAGGAAAATGAAGGAAAATAATGGAAAATGAAGAGAATAGAGGCCTCATTCATAAAAAGTCTTCTGAGGATCAGTTGGTAACCTTTTGTTAGTTCAGTTTTGGAGCACTTTCATTATTCTCTCATACTCTTGGACACTTAGAGTTTTATTGGAGCACTTTAGCATTGGAGCAAGAAAAGAAAAGAAGGCAAGATCAAGCAAAGATCAAGCAAGGAAAGACAGGATCAAGTTGCTACAATAGGCCTCAGTGCAGGTATCAACTTGCATGTGTATTTTCCTTGCTAGATTTGGCATGCATGGCATTGCATGTGATTATTTTCTATCATGGCATGGGTTTTGCCAGGTGTAACAATGTTTTTCAACCAAGCCTTTCCACTTCTGGATAGCCATGGTGTGATGTGGTTTTTATGTTTTGGTTGAGATGGGTTGTCGAATGGATTTGAAGCTGAGTAGGGTGGATCTCCGAATGATAGAGCACATGGCCTAGTGGTCCCTGAACCAGAATATGGATCACGGTAAAGACACTGGCCTAGTGACCCCTGAGCTAGATTATGGGTTGTGATAAAGCCAGGATTGTGTTGCCTCGGTGGGCCTAGGAATCCTTGCTGGTGAATGGCAGGATATGTGGTAAAGCCAAGAGGTGGTTTTCTCTTTATTGGGCCTAGTAATCTTGGGTTTGAGATATGCAGTAAAGCCTCAGAGACTAGGAGATGGGAAAATATCTCACGGTGTAGGTGGAGAAATCTGGTGGCATCCATTCTTGTTTGGCCTAGTGATCGGGTGGAGATCACGGTCAATCCTATTATGATGTGTTCATTGTGTTGGCCTAGTGATCCAGGATGGATTACGGTAAATCATGGTTTCTATTGATGAGGTTGAGGTGGCTAAGCCTTGGTATGCCCTGGTTGATTTCTTTTGGTTTGAGATCCACATTCATGCTTGGAATATGGCACGGGTGAATGGTTGAAGAGGGATTTGGCTAAGGAATTCTATCATTGGGTGGAACATGGTAGTCCCACCTCCAGTTGGTTGATTGCATTCATTAATGAGAAATTAATTTCCTTGAGTTCTATGTGAAAATGTATTGATGTATATATGGAATTTGATCGCTAATATGTTTATTGTATTTTTGTTCCTATTATGTTGGTTATATGCAAATTTTATGATAGTAGCTACGTATGGCTCTCAGCATGTTTTTACTTGTATATGAATGGATGATGTATCTATGACCTAATAGAGGATAATGCAGCAAATGGCATGAGGGAGCAATGGTTCATAATGATTCTCAGATAAGTATGAGATCCCTACATTTAATTATGTTGTTTACACCTGTAGGCTACATGTTGACAATATGTTTGATGAAATACTTGTCATGGCTAATAGGAGTCTAGTTAAGGTCTTGCTGAGCTTATTTATTTTGCATCATTGTTTCCATATACTTTACTTTATTTTGATCTTTCATTCCATTCTCGGTAGTTGATTGGGCTCTGGGCATGAAAATGTTGGAAATAATACTGAGAGGGGGGTGAATCAGTGTTATCAAATTCTTTTCAATATATCTTCCAGATTTATACTTTAATTTATTCTTCAGATATTGATTCATTAGTTTGTATGTCAGTACCATATAATAATGAGCAAGAACAGGAAAAACAGATAATCACACCAAAGAACACCAGATATAAGGTGGAAACCCAATGTGGGTGAAAACCACCTGCTATAATATGTCTCTATCTTCTTTCAATTAGAAACTTCTTTTACAATGATTTTGTACTGGTGCAGTCCTTTGCCAGTACGTAGGCTGCAAACTACAAAGAGCTACAACCCTCTCTCGTTTTCCAACTTCTCCTGGAAGGGAGCTACAACCCCCTTAGCTCTTGTACTAGCTAAGATACTAGTACGTAGGTGTTGACCTATAGAAGGCTACTACCTTCTCTTTCTTCCAGGGACCACGTTTCATAAATTTTCAAACTGGATCGAAAACATCAAGTACATGTGCATCACCCAATCTCTTTTAAACAATTAACTTCTCAGAATGCAGTAACCAGAAAATATCACTAGTAACCAGCCACCAATTTAAACCCAGATCTCTGCGGAAACAGGTAAAATATATTTCAAGAAAAAGGTCCGCAACTTCACCGAAGGAAACCTGTGGATATCCGCACTTCTGCCGTGAAGAGACTGCGCAGCTCCACACTTGTTCCGCTGATTCAACTGCACACCTCCGCACCTGTACCTTCTGCTGCGTTGCGTTCCTTCGCACCTGCGCCTTCTGCTGCGCTGCGTTCCTCCGCACATGCACCTTCTACTGCAAAACCACCTAGTAATGTTCTTTAGAGGATGGCCCAGGGAATTTTATTAAGCATATCGTACAAGGGCTTCGTTGGAAAATAACACTGCATTTCTCTGAAATTTAAAAGTATAGCGGTGCTTCTTATTGGTATGCACTAGGATGTTTTACTATGTGAAGGGCACCGATGCTATTGAATATTCAAGCACTAGTGAGTTATGTTATGTAGCGCACCATGTTTTTTATTTTATAAAATTAAATTTTCAATAGTGCACCATGTTATCTGCAACAGTAATGCTTCTATGGATGGTAAAGCACCAGTGCATTTGTATATTTTAGACGTACCATTCAAAAAACATCCATTAAAATGTTTTTGCACCCACCTTCACTACAAATGAATGTTTGGGCTATTTTTATAGGGGCTTCCACAAAAATCTCTACTACAAGGTATTTTCCTTGTAGTGATAAATACATAAAATGGGCCAGATTGCAACAGGGAAGGAATAAGACGTGCTAGAGTTCAAAAATATTTTTCATACCCTTTGCACGAAGTTGAGTACCATGGATGTCTACACAAATACATATAAGATGAGATGGAGTTCCTATACATCTCCTCACTAAGTATCACATACTGATACGTTGTCAAGAGAGAGCAAAAATTTAAACAGAAGAAGCGAAACTTTGGATCTTCAAATCCAAAGAAAGGGAAAGGTACCACCAAACTATAGAACAAAGGACAAATCCAAGGCAGAGTGACCTAGAACAACCCACTGAAACTGCAAGCAAAGAACAACACAACGAAGACAAAGAAGGACACAAGAAAGTGGTGTGAGTTCTTGTTGTGGTAAAAACACAACCCCCCCATTTTTGACTTGTTCACTTCAAATAATGGGGACCCTTTCTATAAAAATTTTGGCTAAACACCTTTTTGGATTTTTATTTAGTTGATTGCCGTACGTTTTTGTTAATTTTTCATTTTCTTTGTATTCTTGTTTTGATTGCTTTGTTAGAATTGATTTTTTATAAGCTTCCCATTGACGCTTGTTTTGCCTCATTTGGTCAACTAGTTTGAAAATGGTACTCCTTTGAAGTCTCATTATTTATTTAGCCTGGGTTAAAAATGCATAAAATGTACAATATTTCATTTTGTAAATAAATTAGTTCAATAATGTATTTATTTTAAATATTAATCCTTAGTTTTTTTTTTCTCGGTAAAAGTTTAATCTATTAAGGGAAAATATAGTACAATGAGAAATTACAGCCAAAAAAAGCAGGAACAAGGGCAGCCAGAAAGGATGATCCATCCACCTCGGCCCCTAGAAGAGAAGACAGAGACGGGAACTAAACATGAAGAGACAAGAGGAGCATAGAAGCAGAGCAGAATAGAGGAATCTACCCAACATGGTTGGAATCAGCTAAACGACACTTTTTCTCTTTCTTTTTGCCGACTTTAACCCATTCAGGAGAGCATTGCTGGTGAGGCGAGATTTGCAAGGTGAGCTGGGCAGAAGGAGAAGTCTCCTTCTCTGAATCCGATGGAGAGGATTCATGAACCCTTTTCTGTGAGATTGGCTGAACAGCCAAGTCCTCTGGCTCCGCCTGGGGCGGATTCTGTGCTTGATTTGCTTCCATATCTTCCGCGATTTCTTCCTCATCATCCGTGCTGAAATCAAAGTCGTCCATGGGGGGAGGGGTATGAGGCTTTCAGCTCTTAGATTTCTGCTTCGGATTGGCCTTCTTTTTGTGTGCCGGCATCGCTGGACAGAAGCTTTGAAGGTGCCCTGTGTGATGGCAGTTCCGGCAACGAAACGCTGTATTCTCGTAGTCCAGGGCCTGAGTCCAATGAAAGTCTCCAATTTTGAGATTGATCTGGTTAGGGAGACCTTTGCTCATGTCTATTTCTACACAGATTCTGGCATAGGTATAGAGGCCCAGTTCCCCTCTTGAGACGTCTGTATCAAGGAGGCGGCCTAGAGCCTTGCCAATTCCTTGGAAAACCGCAAAATGCCATAGATGCGCTGGGAGATTGGGGATTCGGACCCAGATGGGGAGCTTGGTTATGACTGCTGTAGCTGGATCGAAATCTGGGAACCATGGAGTGAGAAATAATCCTGCTGAGTTCCAGAACCAGGGACCAGCAGTAAGGGCTTTTTGGTAGTCCTCATCGAAGGCGAACACTACAATGAAGAAGCCCTTTGAACATAACAAAATCTTGCAGTTGTTGGTCCAGTTGGAGTGGACCCATTGGTAGAGATCTGCTGTACGCGGCCAGAGCCCGTTGAACCTGCAAATAATGGCGTGATCTGCAAACTTTTGGGTTTGGTCATCTAGCGATGGATGCATTATTTCAATGGTGGGAGTTTCCTCCAGTTTGTCCACCAGAAAAGGTTTGGGAGCCTGAACTGGTGGAGCTGTCTTTTCAGGCTTCTTGGCATGGACTGCATCTTTATATGAGAATGCCTTGGCTGTGGATGACTCTCCTGCAGCTCCTCCTCTCAAACGGAGGGTTACAATAATGGTAGCGTCTTTCTTAATGCCGTAAAAAGAAATAGGATAGCAATCCTCAAGTTGTTTACCTTTATGGAGAAGCCTTTGAGCTGCAGAGGGGATCCCCAATTTGCTGTTCAGAGCAAGCTTGATACTCTGCACTAGATCCGTCCGGCTTACCCATTGTAACATGGTTTTGCCTGTAATGAGCTTGATTTGTATCTGGAACGATGAAGAAAAGTCTGAAAGCCTCTTTTCCTTGGAGATCTGTGAAGAGAGGAGGCAAACGCGTTGGTTGCATTTCGATTCCTGGATCTGCCTCACGCGCGAAAGAGGCCAACAGCCATCCGGAACGAACCCTTCCTTCCCTGAAGCCCCGATCCGAGGAGAAGCCGCTAGGGGTTGTGCGTGGTCGACCTCTCTGACAGTGAGAAGCTGCAAAAGGATAAAAGCCCGGATCTGCATAAATGATAGCAGGGGATTCGGATCGATGGCCCTCCTGTGGATATCTCTCGTTTGCCTAATGTTTTCTGCTTTCCCTCTGACAGAGAGAGGCATTATGGAGGAAAAATCGCGGATCTGCAGTAAAAAAACCAGAGGAATCGCCAGGTTCCATTGGATCGTTTCTATACTCCCCACCCGCAACTTTTTACCAGCTCTGCTTTTTATATGCGGCCCGAAACCCTCATATCGGCTCCTTAACCAACCATTGGCGGGGGCGATATTGTTATCCATGAGCAGGGCGGCTAGGCAGGAGCCATCATCATCAGCCTGCGACCAGGAAAGAGGGGCCGTCCCTGGATCTTGCGCACTGAAGGGTGGGGCGAGGAAGACCCTTTCAGCAGAAGAAGCCTTCCGAAACCAGAGAAGAATAGCAGAATTTGGGTGCCCGTCCGTCAAGCCTCGTGTCGGTCTGCACCAGAGGACTGAGTTTGGATCTACGGCGGCGGTGCTGTAGCATCGTCCAGAAACCCTAAAGCCGAGAGCGAGCTCCATCTTTTCAATGTCCCTTTGAATCCTATTATTATAGGACCCTAAAACTTACATTATGCATGCACCATATTTAGCATGCCATCTGTATTTGGAAGTGATTTCTAGTTTAATAGGAGCTGTCCTTTCTCAATTTAGAAAGTGCTCTTCTTTCCTAGTTAGGCGTTTTTATTCATCACTACTTAAATCTATCATACCATCATGACACATCTCCCAAAACATCATTCTTTTGACTCCACACACTACCATTTCTAATATTTTCTATCTAAATATCCATAGGTACAATGAGAACTTCCCACATCTTTGTGTAGTTTTCCCAGGCACTTACATTCCCTAACTCATCATCGCTCCTCCAACTCTACTTTTATTATGTTTGCTCAAGTTGTTCCTATGAAACCTTCTATGTACTTTGATCTAATACATGCTATTTAGGGGATTTGCCCATGGCACTACATATAGGCTAGGTACCTATATGTCCAGAAGGGTTTATTTCCAAAAATGAGGGTTACTATAGAAATGTAAGGATCTTACTTTAGATAACTAATAAGAATCATATATAAAATAGATAACAACCTAAAATTATGAAGACATGGCTTAATGGATGGACGGGTGGGGACAAACCTTTACCCTACTTTCCCTTTTTACCCAACCTGTACCCACCTTAAGACATAACACTTGTTCCACCTATATGACTGAATGAATGAAGTGTTTAGGAAGTAGGTACCTTTCACCACATGTTCTATTTACCTACCTATAGAGATACTACCTGCCTCACTTAACCCACTTAGGAATAATCCCCCAACTTACAGTGACTGAGCGTTGGATCAGATGGGATGGATGGAAAGGCTTCTTTAATTTTCTTACAATTTTTTCTCTTCAATAGTTTTGATACTCTCTTAATCTAAGATCCTTGTTTATTCTTGAATTCAACAATCCTTCCTTTCTTCTTTCAATCTCTTGATGACATCCAATATTTTTATATTATGCTTTTGTAATATACATATTTCTTCATCATTATTTTTCAATTCTTCCCTTGAATCATCCCTTTTCCAATTCCCCTCGCTACTCTTTCCTTGTTTTAATTGTTCAATCTCTTTTTTTGTTGTTGTAAGAAAGCATATTTTCATTGCATTACGTAAAATTTACATAGAGTACAGGCTAGTGAAGACAATGATGGAATGTGTTTGAATTGAGCAAGTTCAGAAGACAAAAAAAATCATGTTAAGCCCAGAGCTACCTTGGGGATGATCGTCTGCCCATAAATGGGAAACCAGATGGTAACCCTGAGAGTCTTAAGAACAGTTTTTGACAAAAAAATAATAGATTAACATGTAAAAAAGAGAGTGGTAAATTAATACTGATTGAGAGTGATCATAGTCATTCTGAGAGTTACTTAAAGGGATCATCCTGGCCTTTTGGAAACTAGGTTGGTCTTTCCATGAGCATCCCTTTTGTGTTGGTATTGGCTTCCTTCTGTAGTGTCTCGTATGTTGTACTGTTTGCTGCAACTACATTACTGGTAGTGGCCCTCTCCTTCGCCTCGTTACTTGATAAACCTAATTTTTCTATTTTTCTTGTTTGATTTGAAGAGACCCCAACCTCATCGAAATGGTAAACTTTTCTCCTTGAAGGATTGGATTTGGGGGAATCAATGGTGAGGGGATTGAGTTGTCAGGAGAGTTGGAGGAGGTGGGAATTGAATTCCATGGATCCCGCCAAAACTTGCATGGCTGACCTAGTTTGGACTAGGTGGAAATTAATATTAGTAATCCTAGCCTCCGCAACAGACATGGCTTCCTCCTAGTCTCACAAGTTCCAAGAGATCAAATTCCTAATTGCCCAGTGCCCATCCTCAATATTTCTTATTTCCTTTTCTTCCATCACTGTGACCTGTTGCCTAAAGCACTGAGGCATGTCCTCATCGAAATGGTCCGCTCCCTGTCCATGCCATGGAGGAGGGGATTGGCGACCTCTTCCTCTTCCTCCTCTCCTGGCGTGCCCATGTTCTCAACTCATCTTTGCATGGTAAGAATAGTATCTTCCATCCTCTTCGAGATCCTATCCCTTACAAATATACAAATGTTGGAAAGAGCAACCACCTACAGAGCTATGTAATTGCATGATTGAGCAGTCATCTGTAGAGTATGATCAATATTTCCTTCCTAAGACAAGGTTAAATTCACAACTCTTGACATTCAACCACCCCATTACTTACAATAAATGTAGTTGGTGAGAGTGCCAAGTGGGGATCACTGCTATTCCCCAATGTTAAATTATTTATAGTGATCTGGCATGGGAGCTTGAATTACCTTTAGTTATTAATGGAGCACCCTGATCTGGGATGGTGATATGTCTCTTTGCTGTGTTTGAGTAGTGGGAGGCCTAGATCACAATTTTGAGGGAGTTCAGGTGTACGTCATCACATGGAACCCACTCTTCGACCCCCATTATTAGCTAGGAAGTTTTCTAGAGAATTTGTCTTGCGCTTAACATGGGAGAAGATTATAACTTCTTTCTGCGAAGAAGTTGTGCTAGTTATTGCATACTTTGGTCTAAATGCTAGCTATAGGAGCACTTCGATGGAGAATATATGTAGTGGAGCTTCCTTACACCCTAGATTATTAGCTGACAATGAGAGGATGGAAACCTTTGCTCCTGGAAATGAGAAGACCCTGGATCAGGGCTTCATGCCTGATGTAGCCTCTGTAGACTCTGAGGATGTCACCCCTACAATTCCTTATAAATTTTCTTATTGCAGCCTCCCCTGGGTTGTGTTTTGAAGCTTCGTCAAAATTCAATTTGTAGTGGTGCCCTGGAGGGGATCCTAGACAATTGAACTTGTCTATTTGGATATAGGGTATGCAATTCTTATTGTGGCACACATTTTATTAAATTGCCACCATGCCAGGATGACTTGTTATTGGGTGGGACCCTCAAAATAATTTTATTCCCAACTAGAAAGAAATGTTATCCTCAATGTTCCTATGGAAGAGTAGCCAAATGCTTTCCTGAGTTTTGTGTTGGTCATTAAATATTCTTTGATTACATTGTTTCCAGATTTCCCAAATTAGGAGGATTGGAGCCAATCACCATAGACTGTTCAGAACCTGGATTTGGAAGGGGTTTTTAGCCCATTTATTAAGAGATTTAACAACATCCAACACACTTTGTCAATTCTTCTAAAGCCAAGTATAAATTTGTCCCATAGGTTGTTTTTAGGTTTCAAGCATGTGATCCATGGTTTCCTACTAGTTTTTTCACATGAAACACCAAGAGGGTTCGATAGAACCTTTTTAAATCAAGTTATCCTAAGTGACGATTCTACGCATTGATATAAGCCATATGAAAGTGGATACCTTTGGATAGAAGTGTGAGGACCGTAGCTCCTTCAAGAACAAATCTAGGTTGTCTTGTGGTGCTTTTCGAGTTAGGTGGTAGGCCCCTTTGACTGTGAAAGCCCCAACATTTTTATATCCCCATCATAGGATGTCTAGGCCTGCTTTTTTCCTGATAGTTCTACTATTCATTTCATGCCACAAATTTTGTGAGTCTTCCACGTATCTATCTCCCTACCATAGCATTGGTTACTGCCATTTTTGGATTCCTGTGTTGTCATCTTCTAGCTAGTAATGATAAACTTGAATTCACCCTGATTGTTGAGCATTGTCTTGGCTTAAGGAAAGCTAAAATTTATTGACAAGGTTGGGCATCTGTTGCCACATATCCTCCCAAATTCTCGCATATTTTCAATCACGAATTTCCCAGAAGCTATGGGCTTGGACAATGGGTTTGTCATGGCTTACCTAGTTCTACGTTAGGGATCTTTGAGGAGTTGAGGATATTTGAATGAGGTTCTACCTTTCTAACTCATTTGCATATTTCATTTTCCATAAATGTACCTTAGACTATGATGTGTATGTAACCCACCTCCACCATATTTTAGCACCCAATACCCTTTTGGCAATTTCAGGATCATGCATGCCAAGACCTCCTTCCTCTTTTGAAAGATAGAGGGTGTCCCATTTGAATAGTGACCACTTTTGCTTGAGCTGATTACCTCCCCATAAGAAAGTTTTTGAAAGTTTTTTGATGCTTTTTAGGACCCATTTTGGTGCAACTAGAACAAAGAAGAGATATTTTAGCATGGACTATAGAATGTATTTAAGGAGAACAAGGTGACCAACTATGTTTAGGGGGCATAGAATCCATCTTTCCATCTTTTTGTTGAGCTTGGCAAGGAGTTCTCGCTAGGAGGAATTCTTAGTTTTCATGTTAGTAAAAGGTGAACCCAAGTATTTGGAAGGGAGGGAGTTAGTTGAGAAGCCAATAATTCTGATTTGTTCCTTTGAGTGATGAGAGGGTTATTGAAGAAGAATTGTTCAAAATCCTTAACAAGTGCTTCATTAAGGATTCATATCTTAGGTAGCTCACCCCCCTTCTTGCATACCTCTTCTTTAACTTGCCTTTATTCACCATGAATTTTATAAAACATTTGCAATCTATAGCCTTGATCCATTTATTTGAGAAGAGTTCTTCATATACTTCTGATGTGATGTTTAGTCAATATCAATACTCATCCACTACTTTCGAGCTTCTCAATTAAAATAATAACTTGCCCCAAAAAGTAGTATTAATAGGTTTGTTTTCCATCCTTAACCAATTTGTTACATTGCTTGCATCTTTATCTTTATTTCCACAAAAGTAAGGCATTTCCATTGATTCTTAAGTGAGTTTTAATAAAGTCACTTGACTTACAACTTCAATATAATGATATAAAATAGTTATCATAATTTTACAAATATAATCTTTAATTTTATTTATCTTTCCAATATTTTTCAAATCATCTCAATTGGAAATTCCAATCAAAAGTTATGATAGCTTGAAGTAAATATACATTTTAAAACCTTGTTTTAGAGTTTGTCCTTTTGGTCAACCTTTCTTTTGGTGTATCTCTACAATTTTATCCTAATTGAGCTTGGAATTTTGGCATATATTATTGTGTTGTAGTGGCTACAACCACCCTCCAAAATTTTGGCCTGCACCCAATTTCAGAGCCTCCCTTGAGACTTTCACTTGATGACTGCACACACTCGAGTTCACTCCATGAGCTCGTGTGAGTCCTAGCATTTGCCTTGCTTGTTCATTTCACAAGTCTTGCATGTTGTTGTCAAAGTCATGCTTGCAACCATTGTTCTGGTTATACTCAAAGTCTTCGCTTTGTGTGTACTTGTTGTGTTCGCTATGAAAGTATCTATCATACTCACATACAAAGTCACATCCACTATTGCACAAGCGTCGTCATGGTTGATCAATGATCAATCATGAGTGTCACGCTTGCTGCTTGTACCGTCAGTCAGTCATGTCGAACATGTCTGTCTGGTTGGTTTGGGTCGTCTCGTCATCAAGTCATGTTGGTGTGTGTTTGTAAGATCACATTTGCATCTTTCACTCGTTCACACACTTATTAATTTTGATGAGTTCTGACGACCAGAATTCCCTCTAACAACTGAACCATCACCCACCATCGATTCGATCAAATTTCACCCAGAACAACGCATAAGCACCAAGAAAGTCTTTTCAAGTTGTGCTGCCCACAAGAAATTCAATCAACCTTCATGCGGGCCACTCGGAGAGATGGACCTGGTAGCCACCTTGGGGTTGACTCCCCTCAAAAATTGCATAGAGGCTGCTAACCTTACCCGCTATGCTGACTGAGGAAATTGTGTAGATAGGTCAGACAGACACTCTATGCCCATCCCTATCTCCCTCAGAAAATTGTGTAGTTTTCCCAGTCAGTCCTTCCGACAATCGACTGACTGCTCATCCAAAAAATTGCACAATCTTCATGAGTAGGCTCTTTGCTTCTCAGCAGTTTTCTCAAATTAGAAATTGCGCAGAGATGATTAGTAGGCTGGCCTCCCAGCATTAGTGCAATCTCTCTCGCCAACAGCTCCTAGCAGCAGACTGACAGTTCCCTCCAGGAATTGTGTAGTTTTTGCGGCCAATCTCCTGGCGATTGACTGCCTGTCCCCCTTGGGAATTGTGCAGTTTCTACTGCTAGTGACCTAGCAGCCAACTGCCAGTTCCCTATGGGAATTCCGTAGTTTTGGCTACCAGGTTCTCGGCCAGTTCCTCCAAAAAATTGCGCAATTTCTGCTTGCTAATCCTCCATGCAGACCGGCCTATCCCCCAAGAAAATTGTGCAAATTTTGCTGTCAAGCCCCTACTGCTTGCTCGTTCCAGAAAATGCATAGATTCTATCTGCCTTTCCTTCTTACAGCCCGCATTGTTCCTCCAAAAATTTGCACAGTTTTTCCTTCTAGTCGAGCCAAAACTCATGAACAGTCACTGTCGACTTGGATTGCCCATCTTCATCACCCAATGACTCTTATGCAGTTTTGATCAACAGTTCCCAAAGCCATCATCCCGCCTCTCAACCTTGCTACCTCTCCTGATCACCTAAATCCAAAATGATCATGTGTCATGGTAGACTAGGAGGTTTTAGGATTTGATGTCGTCTCGTCATGAGTGACTG
>APFE031062159.1:0-11651 GCA_000404065.3 Pinus taeda | reverse complement strand
TTGAAACATTTAGCAATTTAAAAGACTCTTCGGAGGTATATCCTATTCTGAAGATGTTCTCCTCAAGCTTCAAGATGTCGAAATTAAGAATTGTAATGGTCTGGTAGAGGTTGGAGCATTTCCAACAACTCTGACTAACTCTAAAGTGGAAGGCTGGGGGCGCATTGAGGAGAGTAGGAGGGCTTTCTGGTCTTTCAAAACTTCAAATGCTGAACACTAGCAGCTGCATAGAATTGGAGGAGCTGCCAAGTCAGCATTTGTATTTTTGAAGGCATTGTGTGCATTTAATTCTGTCCATTTGAAGGACTTGAAGAGCTTACGGAGGTTAGAACATTTGACGAAGCTTCGAAAGCCGAATATTAACTGGTGCATGAATTGGAGGAACTTCCAAGGACTTGTGTATTTTACTATTTTCAAAGAAAATTTGATGGACACTATGGACTTGATGTATGCTTTTTCAAAGAAAACACTATGGAAAATTTAGCAGACAATTTTTTATACTTCTCCTCCTATTTAGGGACGTCATTTCTATATTTATTTCTTCTTTATACTCTTCCCATGTATTTTTGTTCTTCCCATATATTTTTTCCAAAGAAAACTCAATGGAAAATTTAAGAGATGTTTACTTATACTCTTCCCTAATCCATCGATGTCATCCCTATATTCATTTTTTTATGCTCTTAACTATATTCACGAATGTCATCTTACCTATATTCAGGAATGTCATCTCTATCTTTATGGATGATGGATGCTTTCCCAGCGAACCCATCCGCAGACTTGAGAGCCTAACCCAGGAATTTGAACGCGGCGATGTGCACCAGGCAGCTGGTAGCACAAAGTTAGCCAAATGCTACACTGACAACAAATATCCAACTGCACTGACAACAACTGATTGAGGTAATCCCTTGAATTTAGGATTTTAATATATATATATAAAACATCAATTCATTTGTGATGACTCGTAAACCTGTACAGAATGTTTATCAGACGAATAGTTTCTTAGTTGGTTTGAAGTTATTAAGGAAAGAGAGTTATGATAGTGTTAGTTTGACAACGAATTAGTAATTTTGGGTAAAATGTAATTAGTCAGTTTTATATCGAAATGTCAGTGATGTAACTGAGGTTGGTGATATAAAACTAGTGAATGCCCATGAAATGTAAGTGAGGAGAATCATTGTTGAATTATAAATTCCAATCGAAACTAAACACAATCTGTTATACATTGACCAAGAAAAGAAACTGAATTCACACCCACAAATAGATACTCAGGATTTACGTGGTAAAACCTCGACAAAGTATCAAGGAAACATCCACCGGCAAAGGATTGGAGGATTGGAATTTATCAACAGATAATTCTCTATTTGTTTAAAAGTATATATTATAATATATATATATATATATATAACTAACTGAATGTTGTATGAATGTGCTTAGTTGATAGTTAAAGGTCTGATCAGAATATTGTTTTATGGGATAATAACAATTTGCTTTTAGAATTTGAATACCCTATCCCTATAAGTAATTAGTAATTTTAATATAAATAATCTTGGCCACATTAACCCTCTCAATCGAGGCAAAAGCAGAGAGTAGATCTTCAACTGCTCTGCTATATTGGAAGCTGAAACAGACCATAGCCACTAGTCCCCGGCGAACAATGAAAGCTCCACATGCCTATGCTTTTTATAGCTTGCATCACTGAATGTCGCTACTAACCTGTCGAGTGACACTACCCATCCTTGATGTAATGGTCAGTTGGCATTCCTCGGCAATTCCTATTGTAGCAAATTTTGGATATGGATAGAGTGGCAGCGTAGTAGTCAGACTGGAGGGTTTTCAATAGCTCGAACAACCATTATTGCAAACACCTTTTATAGTCTAATTCAATTGCCAACTTCTCTTATGGTAATATTGAGTTTGTTTCTCCTCCTAAACCATTCAATATAAACATCATTGAGAACATAACCTGTGAGGTTGACAACAGCCAATGTCTGAAGCCTCCTATAGAATGCAATCGACATTTTGTTTATTTACTTCAATCCAGCTCCATCCAGGTGTTTTATTTATGCCTTTAGCTTTCATCATTTTACGTACCTTTTCAATGTGCTCTCCACCTGCCAGCTGTAGCGTAGATGTTTAAAAGAAGCACATAAGGTGCAGGAATTTTACGGTCCAACTCGAAAATGTGTTCTGCCACATACTCTCCTAGTTCTTGATTTCTATGTGTTCTACAGACACCAAGCAAACCAAATCCATATAATCTCTCATAAGCTTTTGTTGGCATTTTGTTGATAAAGTCTTCTGCTATGTCTATATAGCCTGCACGGCCAAGGTCAACGACACAGCTATAGTGCTCCACTGCAGGTGTGATACTGTAATGCACTCTCATACAGTTTTAAGTACTGACAGCCCTCATCAATTAGTCCTGCATGTAACCATGCAGACAAATCACAAAGCAAGTTAACATGGGCTGGTCTCGTCCTAGAGAGTTTCATTTGCTCAAACGGTTTGAGGGCTTCATTTCCACAGCCAACCAAAGCATATCCTGCAATCATTGTTGTCCACGAGACAACATTCGTCTTATGCATTTTGTCAAATAATTCACAGCCGTTATGCATGCTCCCACATTCCTGGAGCATGTCTATCAAGGAATTTATCACAGGTTTATCAGATCGAAATCCATCTCTGATTAATTGTTCATGTATCTTCAAGCCCTGTTCTAAAACTGGTAAGTTGGCACATACAGAAGAATACTGGAAAAGGCTTTAAATCTGTCCTAAGTTCTAACCACTGCCTATTGCATATTGTGAAAATGCCTCGGGGTTCTGTTCCCTGCCCATTTTGAGCATACCCTGCCGTCCATGAAACAACGTCTAGTTGATGGATTTGGTTAAACAGTTTAAAGGCTCTCTGAGCCTCCCACATTTGGCCTCCTCACACTGATACCCAAACTTAATTACATTCTCATGAATCCCCATACCCTGTTGCAGAGCTCCCAAACCAGCGCACAGTGGGAGAATACTAGAAAAGGTTTTCAAATCAGCCCTCACATTTGTCTAAAAGAATGGAGAGTTTCTTCACCATTACCACTCTGTGCAAATCCTGGATTCATCGCATTCCATGGCACTAGATTGCGTTGAGGCATTTCATTAAGTAGCTCTGAGCCATGTCAAGCAACCCATTCGGTGCATGTCCTGTGATCATTGCCGTTCAGGTACATATATCACTATGGGGTATTTTCTGAAAGAGTTTCTGAGACTGATTTAGTAGACACGTATGCCCACATTTTGCATACGTGTCTACTAAATCAGACTGAAATACGCTACTTATGATTTCCCAATACATCTGCAGGCCTAGTTTGAGAGACGGCATCTTGGTACAGGCTTGAAGAACGCTGACGAAGGTGAATTCATTGGGTTTCAAATGGGCTGGCTGCATTTCGGCAGTGGCAGTGGCTCATAGATTTTGAATATTTCAAATCTTGAACTGACAGGAGCAAGAACTTTACTCCAACCCATTTCATATCCAAAATCTGTAATAAATATAAACTTAAGTGATCCCAGATGCGATTTTATTTTAAACAAACTCGGTCGTATTTTATTCACGGCCTTCATCATTCAATATTGCCAAGCTTTATATTTTAATTTTATGTTAAATAATATCCGATCATTTCATAGATCTTTGCACAAATTCCCAATTTTGAAATGCGAAAGCTTTCGCCAAATTCCGCCAAAGTTCACTTTTGCACACTTGCTTTAAAGTAGCAGGTGAACTTATCAACCCTAACCAAGTTCCCCATCTTTCTGGGATATCTGACAGGTTTTCTCTGTCTGTAAATCAATCCCCCAGCCTTTCGAAGGCAATCCCCTCTATTGCGATATATTGAATATACCACGATGCCCTAGAATTGGTTCATTGTTCTGTATGGCTTAACTTTTGCTGATGTTCCGACGACCTTGGTTACTTTGGCTCATATTCCGAGGACTTTGGTTGCTTCAGTTTTGTACTTAGGTCAGTTCTATCTCTGCGACTTTTGCAAAATTTATTTAACTGGCCTTCAGTTTTGGACTTCGGTCAGTTCTATATCTGCAAATTCTACAAAATTTATTTAACTGGCTTACAGTAACAATTTCGCTAGTCTAACCAGTATTGAAATTTGCTCGGAAAATAATGAAAATTCTAGCAGGGTTTTGTTAAAACTGGGCAATTCTTTTGTATCCCTTAACTTTGGCTCATGTTACGACTTTGGTTACTTTGGCTCATATTCCAAGAACTTTAGTTGCTTCAGTTTTGGACGGTCAGTTCTATATCTCCAAATTCTCATGTTACGATTTTGGTTACTTTGGCTTATATTCCGAGAACTTTAGTTGCTTCAGTTTTGGACTGAGGTCAGTTCTATATCCACAAATTCTGCAAAATTTATTTAACTTAACTTGTGTGCAGTAACAATTTTTCCTGGTTGAAATTTGTTCGGAAAATAATAGAAATTTGGTAGAGCAATTATTTTTGTATGCCTTGCCTTAACTTTGGCTCATGTTACGATTTTGGTTACTTGGGCTCATATTCCGAGGATTTTGGTTGTTTCAGTTTTAGACTGAGAGTCAGTTTTATATCTGCAAAATTTATTTAACTGGCTTGCAGTAACAATTCAGTTTAGTTTAAGCAGGGTTGAAATTTACTCGGAGAATAATGGAAATTTTGACAGGGTTTTATTAAAATTTGATAATTATTTTTGAAAATCTGAATTACAATTATCTAATTTTAAGGTTTTGAGTATCCAGAGTTTTTTATTTAATGGAGTTGAATCTATTTCCATCATTAAAAATAAGATTCAAACACTCTTTACTCTCAAATTATTTCAAGAATATAACACATTTTCAAGATTATAACGAATTGATGAGAATACTTGAGCTCCATAAAGTTGTTTTGTCCCTACCCATCAAAATGAGGCATTTCATTTGGTAATACAAATTGATGAGAATACCGAGCTCTATAAGTTGATTGCTTGTCTAGAGTATGGGCAATTGTGGTTGGGATGGTATTGTCACCGGTGCAGTTGATAAAATTAATTTGGATGCTTGGTTATTTCAAGGCGCGTTTTTATTTGACATGCTTTTTAATTTAATATACTTATGCTTGGTTTAATTGTTTTTAAATCTTATTTATTTTCTAGGCTTATCCTAAACTTTTGTTCCTAAGTTTTGTTTATTTTTTATTTTTATTCTAAACCTTTTGTTGTTGGGATGGTAATGTCAGGGGGTGCAATTGATAAAAATAATTTGAATGTTTGCTGTTGGGATGGTATTGTCATGGGGTGCAATTGATAAAATCAATTTGGATGTTTGTTTATTCGAAGACGTGCTTTTATGTGACATGCCATTTAATTACTCAAACAATTTGCTGTAATGTGTTTAATATATTTAAACAATGTATAATATATTTATGGTTTAGTTTAATTGTTTTATTTTTAATGGCTTTTTTTGGATAATTGTTTTTTAAAGTGTAAAATTTTTAATAATAATTTAAAAAATTATTTTTAAACTAATAATAAGTTTGAATAATGTAAATATGGTTAATATTTTAATAAAAATAATGTTTTATTAGAGATATGATTTAGGTGGATGTTGGTGCCTATTTACTTATGCTACTTGGACCCCCACAATTCTCTTTCAGTTTTTTAGTTTCCTTATTTGTAGTACAATTTACTATTTTTAGCAGTTTTTCGGGTCCTGAACTTCTGGAGCCGTTTTAAAGCTCTAAACAATGTTTTTTGAGAAAACTAAGCTCAACATGGATTTATAGATCAATGTTTCTTTTCCAAAGTTGTAGTCGGATAAATCTTTCTAACGAGGTATTGTGCACGTCAAACAAAGATTGTATGCCAAAGTTACGACCTCAAAAAGTTGATGTACCAATTTATCCAAAACGGGGCCCATAGTTTGATGCTTCATCTCCTAGGGTTAGGGTTTTGGATGTTTAGGGTTTTCCATTGTTTCTCAATATTAAATAGACCTTCGACCCTCATTGTAACACAGTTCAGAGGCATGTAGCCGCCACATCTCTCCTCAAAGATAAGCTACCATCGCTCGAGCTAGTTTATTTCCATTTCTGTTTGTAAGCATATTTCAGTGTTTTACATTAATAAAATGAAGTATTATTTCTATTGTATTTCTGTATTTATGATTATTTTTGTTATTTGTTGCATTCATGTTTAAATCTGGATCAATGTTATCAAAGCGGTCTGCACTTTCTCTATTTTTTTTTGCATGTCCCCAACAAGGTCGGGATATAAGGAGTTAAGGCTTGAACTAGTCGAATTTTTGCAAGACTAGCCTTGCAAATCTCGACGGCCTCCTATGGCAGATGAAAAAAAAGACAAGGGGGTAGAGGATCCTATTAAAATCTTGTTCGAAAAGGCCCTCAAGCGATAATGGACAACTTTGCCTATATCCTTCAATGGTCCCAGGGGGATACATCTACTTCCAGCAGTTACTCTGGAAATGCCACACCCTTTAAGGTACAAGTTAACTTTGGCATTCCCATATTTGAGGGTCAAATAGATGCAGAGGTTGAAGATAAATGATTAAATCTGCTAGAAGGGTATTTTTCTATTCATGATTTTTCTGGTTGGGAAAAGATTACTTTCGCTCTTTTTGAAGTTGCCCCACATGTCAAGGACTGATGGGAAACACACAGAAGGATGAAAGTATGACCTCATTGTTTTCAGCTGCACTCACTTGGGATTCATTCCGAGTTGCCATCAAAGAGAAATACTACCCTGTCAAGAGTTATGAGGACAAATATATAAAGAGGACCACGCTGCGGCAGAGAAGGGACCAAAATGTGTTAGAGTTACACAAATATTTTTCACAACCTTCGCACAAAGTTGGGTATCAAGGATTTTGAGCTACATTTGGTACTCAAATACCGTGGCTGCCTACACAGTTACCATATAGGACGAGATGGAGTTTTTGAATATCTCCTCGCTCGGCATGATATACCGATATGCTGTCAAGATTGAGCAAAAGCTTAAACAAAAGAAGCGAGACTTTGGATATGTGAATCTGAAGAACAAAGGACAAAGCCAACGCGGGGTGATCCAAGACAACCCGTCGAAGCCGCAAGAAAAGAACAACACCACGAAGTCAAAGGACACAGGAAAGTGGTGTGAGTTCCATAAGAGCCCCACTCATAACACAAGTGAGTGTTGAACCAAGCAGTCGCTGGTGGCCGAGTTAAAGGCTTCAGAATCAAATGCATGTTCCGTCCCTAAGTCAGAACCCGACAAGGGGAATGACAGAAGGAAGAAAATCATTGATGCATAGTCCAACGCCACTGTTGCCACCGCCAAGGTCCAGAAGAATGAGCTCGAAGATCCAGAGGAGGGGAAGCGTCTTTTCCACTCACAGATGTGGGTGAAGGGTTGGCCGTTATGATTCATTGTTAACAATGGGAGCCAAAAGAACCTCATTTTAGCAGAGGTCGTGAAGCAGTTGGGTCTACTCACTGCACCACACCCACAGTTGTACAGTATCGGGTGGCTTCATCAAGGACGAGATCTCTGAGTCGCCTTCTCTATAGCATCAAGCCCTTCACAGATGAGGTATTGTGTGATGTTGCACCTCTTGATCTTTGTGATGTACTATTAGGCCAACCATACGTATGGAGGCGACATGTTGTGTATGAGTCAAGGCCTCGTGCTGTTATTATTTCTTTGGGTAATTCATTATATAGGATACCGAAGGTAGCTCCACCAATCGCCACCTCTTTGATCACTGTTAAGAAATGCAGCAAGCTCATCTCCCAGACTAAAAATTCATTTTCTTTCTGGTTCGCTCCCAAAGTAAGGGGAAGATCGTTGCCACATCCATGACCCTCGCGAAGGGTTCCTCCATCCAGCAGCAACAATGGGTGGATACATTCATGAAAAGATACAAGGACACCTTCACCTCACCCACAGGGGTGTTGTATTATCAAGTCAAGCATTCGTTCAGTCTGACTCTCAAAACACCTCTACCCAACAAGTCGATATATCGCCACTCCATTGTGGAAAATTCCAAGTATAAGCAGCGACATGATCAACATTGGGTGCCACACAAGTTTCAAGTGGACAACAAAGTCTGGTTGCATCTGCAGAAAGAACGCCTTACAAGAGCCCATCAGAAGTGCAGACCACTTCGATATGGTCCTTATACCATTACCAAGGCTATGAGAAACAATGATTTGGAGCACAATATTCCCTCATTTCTTTGCTTGCACCAAGTGTTCAATGTGGACTACTCTCGACTATGCTTCCCACCATTATTGGACACATCAGAGATTGCATAATAGCTCACCAGGGACCAAGTTCAACAAAAGTTTCATCATCTCATAGAGGAACTCAACACAATGGGGACCATTGATTCCTAATGGGGGAGGAATGATCCAAGTGGATGTTGGTGGTCACCCACCTATCCCACTTGGACCCCCACAACTGTCTCTTTTAGTCTTTCAGTTTCCTTATTCGTAGCACAATTTACTATTTTTAACAGTTTTTCAAGTCCTAAACTTCCGGAAACGTTTTGAAGCTTTAAACCATGTTTTTTGGGAAAACGAGAAGCAACATGAGTCCATAGAAAGTTGTAGTCCTCGGATAGATCTTTCTAACTAGGTATTGTGCATGTCAAACGAAGATCATATGTCAAAGTTACGACCCCAGGAAGTTCATGTATCAATTTACCCAAAACGCGACCCATAGTTTGGCGCTTCATCCCCTAGGGTTAGGATTTTGGATGTTTAGGGTTTTCCATTGTTTCTCAACAATAAATAAACCTTCGAACCTCATTGTAACACAGTTCAGAGACATGTAGCCGCCACATCTCTCCTCAGATATAAGCTACCATTGTTTTAGCTAATTTATTTCCATTTCGTTTGTAAGCATATTTAACATAGTTATGGATGAAACGAAAACTATTACCTCAAAACCCTAAAAAAACATGAAAAAACAATCAAAAAATGAAAATTGTTTATTCCAAAATGATTTTTTTTGGGTAAATTTTCAACATTTTTTTAAATGGAAGTAAAAACCACTTTTTTTAATGGATGAAAAACACTTTTTTTTTTTTTTTAGGGAAATTTTCAAATTTTTTTTTAAATGGAAGTAATTTTTTATTTTTTTTAATAATGAAAAAACGCTTTCTTAAAAACTTGTTTATTCTAGGAATAACAAAAAAAAAATTCGGGTTTCAAATTTATGACATTCTAGCTGGAGGTAAAGAGATAAAATATTCAACTTTTGAGAATAACAAACTCGATTGAAAATATAGCTACATACAAAAAAAAACTATCACTTATCACATAAACTAGCTCAATTTATACAAAAAATAAATCAATTAACAAAATTAAAAAATAAAAAAACATTTTGTTTATTATAAATTTCTCTTTTCTTTTTTTCTTTTCTTTCTTTTTTAAATATAAAAGAACATTTTTCTAATTTACAAACATTTATAAAAAAAAATAATACACTGCAAAAAAAATTAAATGAATTAAAAAAAAATAAAAAGTAAAAAACAAAACAATTAAAAAAAATTTAAATAAAAATCATAAAATTTAATTAAAAAACAATTAAAACTAAATTAGAAATTAAAGTTGATTAAAAAACAATTAAAACGAAAATTAAAATTAAAATTAAAATTTATGCCACCCTGAGTGGGGTTGGGAGTGCAAGCTGCACGGAATCGGCCAGCCATCCCCTAGCGGGGTTGAGAGTGCAGGCTGCACGGAATCGGCCAGCCATCCCCAGGCGGGGTTGGTTTGCCGATTCCGAGAATCAGCCAACCACGCCCATGGCCAACCAACCTCACTCGCGGGGTGGCGGAATTTTTTTTTTTATAATTTTTTTGTTCCTAAATATTTTTTTTTTATTTTTTTGGTTTGGATCAGTTCCTTTTTTAATTTTTGTATTTTTGTATTTTTCATGTTTTTGTTTTTTAATTTTTAATTTAAATTGTTTTGATTTTTTTGTTTTTTAATTTAATTTTTTTAAATATATATATAATATATATATATAATTTAAAATGCTTTAATTTTTTTTTAGATTTTGTTTTTAATTATTATTATGTGGTTGTATTTTTAATTTATTTTTTTAACTTTTAAAAGAAGGTTTTGGATGTATTTTTTTTAAAATTAATATTCAAATTTTTTCTTGTAAATTTTTATGGTTTTTTCTTTCTTTTTTTTAATATTTATTTATTATAATTTTTGATTATTATTATTATTTTTTTTACGATTGAATTTTGTTTTATTTTCCCCGCCTGTGGGTGTTTAAAACCACATTAATGTGGATGAGATGTTGGTCTGGCAGGTGGCATGGCTACAGGACCACTTGTGTTCTCATCCGTGATGATTTAAGGCGAATCTCTGTCACCCGACCCACGCCATTAATCTGGTGCGCGGGTCAAAACCTCCCCTGCAATATTAAAACCACGGATCTGGATCGTCTGCAACACCTTGTTCTGCCTCCATTAAACTGCGCTTGCTACCTTGATGCCGCGAAGTCGAGCTCTCGCACAACAACAGGAAGGCACTGCAGTATCCTGAGTTGTGTAGACTTGGGGAATGGAATTCATTTCTCCCATACTGCTCTTTGTACTTTGCAATTAATTCCTCGGCACCTGCTTCCGTCTTTGGTTCCGGAAATCCTGTTATCTTCAACGTAGAGTCTGTCGCCCATTCCTAGCTCACAACCAACAATTTTGTCTTCTCGGCCCACACCAGCTTGCACCACCCCACTCATAGAATTGTGTTGTGGCTTCGTCATCGCATGTGCAGCAGGCGAGGCAACAATCGAGGTCGAGCCATCCGCCCCTCCCCCTCTCCTCCTCCCTCTGCATCGGCCTCTCCTTCGTCCTCCCCATCCTCCATTCCATCGACGAGCCACTACCCTGCCACCCATAGTGGAAGTGGTCGCGCTCATCCCGACGAAGCTCAAAGGGTCACTGCTGCTACCCAGCCGGTCAATCTCCCTATGTCCCCTCACCAACCCCATCAATCTGCTCAATTTCGCTCATTTTGCACATTGAACAAACCCGCAATAATACCCACCGTCTTTGTGGAATTCAGAGAGGAGACCTGCCTGCAATCCGTCCTAGCCCACAACATTGTGAAGACCCCGGTTCAAATGCCTCCCGCCTCTGCACAGAAGAAGTCGAACGCGAGCGCTCAGAAGATGGCTCAGGTGCAGTCTGCAACAAGCAAGCCGAAAGCCTCAGGTAGCAGTGACACCAGCAAAGGCAAAGGCAAGACGACTAATGACACTCTGGGAGGCAAGAAGGTAGATGAGTATGATTGGGAGGATTACAAATGCTTGATAGTGGAGGAGCCGCCACCGCCTATCGACACCTAGCACATCCATGCAGACAGGTTTCGCCACCTAGCTCGGTTTTTTGATGGTTTATTTTAATGTTTTCTTTTTTCAAAATGTATGGTCATTTTGAAGAACTTGCTATAATGGACTATTTTGATTTAAAAGATAGCACCCCTGCGTAGGTAGCCTTTTCCACTGTTTTTCGGACTGGTTTCCCCTTCGGGCAGTGTCGACTCAGTTTTTTTTTTTGATGTTTAAACTTGCTATATCTCTATTCCAGACCGGCAAAGGCCAGAGACTCGTTGTAATT
>APFE031062136.1:24288-43119 GCA_000404065.3 Pinus taeda | reverse complement strand
AACCACGTATATCTGTGTCTCTCTTGTTTTGTGTGTTTTCTGTGTTTATATTTCTGCAATATTTTATGTGTTCCATTGCTCCGTAATATATAATTTTTTAACATTCACTTGAGGAAACTTGCATACATACGCCTCTGTAAACTGGCAAAATTGCGTATATAACAGTTCACAAGAAAAAGCAAAAAAGGGATCTGAAGAAAATGTTTAGACTTAAAGTCTGAGCTCCTATAGGAGCAGACAACTCAGTCACAACAAGAAAATCAAAGGTTGATCCCTAATTGGCTTAAATCAACCCAAACTAGGAACAACAATACTGTTGTCCCCAGTGGAGTCGCCAATTCTGTTGAGGGACAAAGTTCCCTAGGGTCTTGGGTCAATACCCTAGTAGAGCAGGGGTTATCTACAAAGAAAAACGAGCATTCCATACATCCATGATACTAATATAAGCAAACTAAGCGAACAGAGGTGCACCTGGGGGGTCCTTCGTTTGGGTAGATCCAGCCAGGGTCCAAACCCTCTTGGAGTTCCTTTCGATCCTTCAACCTGCAAAGCAATCAATTCAAGGAAGCATAGCAGTATATGGACCAAGCATCATAAGGAAATCAACTTCATAACATATTGAAAGGTAGTTAGTTATACAATTGAAACAACCATTCATATGTAAACCATAAAATTAATATCATAAGCATGAAGAAGATTAATATCAGGAACAAGACATGTGTTTCTTTTATTATAGATAACTAAAATACAGTAAGGAATGATTTCACTTAAGTCTTCCTTTCACAGGCTCCAAGCAGAACCGTCATCCAGATTCGTCCAATCTCAAGCCTTCAGAAAACTCCTTCCATGACTCACTCAAGGATATCTCAACTAATAGAAAGACATCATAACTCAAGGAAACAATGGTTTCCTATAATGGGGGAAGTGCTGGAAGCAAAAGGATATTTAGACCTGATTAGGGATAATCTCAGTAGAGTGATTTTTCTCTCTATTCTCCCCTCCTTTAGGCCTTCCCATTGAAACCTTTTTATACTTCTCCCAAAGTATTTTTTTAGTTTCTAATTCATTGGGAACAGTTGGGCCACGGGCACTAATAGGTAATCAACAGGTAAAACCTGTGATCTCCACCCGAAATTAAGGAGATTTAATTTTTTAAGTGTTTTAAGACATATATGTGGGTTGGGTATACACAAAACCACGTACACACACGTTTAACTCAGGGAAATGTCGTATATAGGGAGTAAAACATTGTCTTTTAAGTATTTGGACCAAGTCTGGAAGGAGTGGTTTCCCTAGGCCATGAGTGCAGCATCACAAACATCAAGAGTGAGATTTGGAGTTATAACATCTATGCACATATGCATCAATGTAGGGGTTGAATCTCAATAATCTAAGGACTCGGGAATTAAGTCGTGATTGGTCCAAGTTCCATAGAACCATCGCTACAAATCTTTGATGTTGGAGAAATCCCAAGTATACATGTATCACATAGGGTGCAAGGCTAAAATATTAGGGCCTAGAGGAGCCTATAACTTTAGGCCTGAGAGCCAAGTGACAACAATCAAAGTGACAACTGAAGCTAGAATAAGAGAAATTTAGACCATTGAGAGTTGAACACAATGTCATCACTAGATGATCCCTGAAACTTTCTTCTTGGGGATTTCAAATGGAGTCCCCAAAGGAAAATATTAAGATTTTATTCCCAAGATGACTCAGCATTGTGGGGCCAGTTTTTCACCCTAGCACGATGTGGTGAATGGAAAGTTGAGTTCCCTTTAAAATGTTATTTGATGCAATTTACATGATGTTTGGTATAGTGTGACCCACAGACACATGGTACATAACAAGGAGAGCATACCGAAGGATGATGTTACCCTGACATTTAGGACTAGTGATGTAACCCTAGACCCGATAAGTTTCATGCAGAGGCAATGTGGAAACGCTCACGAATATTATTTTCGGCTACACATGGCATAGTGGGCCAGCGTGCATACATTGAGGTGGAAGGTTGGATTCATGCGAAGGTATGATTACATGTTGAGAGCAAGGTCCATGAGTATCCACACAATCTTGGAAATTTCATCTAGAAAGAATTGATGGGGAACTACATAGGTTTCTCTCGAGATTTTATCCAAGGGATGAGGTGGCCAGGGAGAGTCCCACCCCCACTTAACCCACCTTTGTGTATGTGTGATCATTTGTTTGTTTGGAAGGTGTTGTAGTAGCTACAAACACCCTCCAAAATTTTTCCTTACCTTCGTTTTCGAGCCTCCCTACAAACTATCCTCAACAGTATGTCTTGCATCATCAAGCATATAGGCTTCAATTGTTTCTTAGTGTCTTTTCAGTCTATGCATTTTAGTTTGCTTCACTCCCCTCATAGGCTGTCTTTCCGGACTTAGACCATGTGTTAGCCAAGCAACTCCCCCAGAAAATTATGCAATTCTAGAGGGGAACTAGCCTTCCCTCCAGAAATTGGGCAAATCAGCTGGCCAGCCTGCTGAGCTCAAGAATTAGGGAAATCAATCTGTCAGGCTTCCCTTAGAAAATTGCGCAATTCTGGAGGGGAACCAACCTTCCCTCCAGAAATTGCAAAAATCATCCTGGCAGCCTGTTGGGCTCTAGAATTGCGTAGAGCAGTCAAGCAAGCCTCCTCTGAAAAATTGCGCAATTCATCCCACAATAGCTATGCTGCCCAAGGATTGCACAATCCTGGGAGACAATCACCTATTCCTCCTAGAAATTGCACAATCCCTCTAGGATAACTAGCTCTTCTCAGCCCAGAAACTGCACAAATCCCTTTCCGAGGCTTGCAAACTATTGCATCTTCCTTGAGGTCAATCGGTCCTCTATGGGACTGAGCTATCCTGATTTGCATGCATGGACTACTCTTCTCGAAATAGCGAAAGGAATCCCTAAATCTAGGGATATATTCTTAGCAGTTGGAGGTTACATGCAAAGCTCATTTTAGAAACCTCTCGCCAAGTGTTGCTTTTTCCTAGATTTGTGGCATGCGCATCATAACCTCGATCTTATAAAAACTCATCAACTGGACATTGTAGAGCTCATTCCTCACATCGATCATGTGGCTCTGACATCCAACATCGCATACAGGAGCCTTTGACACTTTCATCTTAGTTGTTTCAAGGTAAGTCTGCTTTTCATGTCTTGTGCTGTATTTCTATTGCTTTTTTTGTTTCTCTTTGTGTGAGTGTTGTCTGCTTGATTTCAGTGAGCGCTTGTTGTTGTTTTGATGTATGTTAGCTTGTATAAGCACCGTTTCAATTTTCATTTACATCTCACTATTGTCACATGCATGACATTGTTTTTGCACCAACGGTCGTCGTTGCGATGACCCATTTCACACACATGCATGCTTTCCCATTTTTTGAATCCTACACTTATTGTTTGCTTGCATGATCATTCACTCTTGTTTACACTCAGTATCACCATGCATTCAGGCCTTTCATGTTTTCAGTCGCTAGTCGGTGGGTCTGGGCTGCCTTAGTTTGTACCTTGCCTTGCTTGGCTAGCATTGTACATTTTTGGAAGTGAAGGCAATGCCTTCCCTCCAGTGTTTGCACAAGTCTAGAAAAACACTGACCTCTAGGCTTGCATTGCGCAATTTCGAGAGGCGGTGACTACTGGCCCAGAAAATTGTGCAATGCAGTCCCTAGGCCTACATCGCTTCCCAACTGAAATTATGCATTGCATAATCTCAGCATCCAACAGGCCAAGTTGGACTGTGCATTATGAATTTCTAGTAGTCAGTCAGCATCTTGGCAACCCAGAATCTCCCTTGCACAGTTTTTTCGGTCAGTCTCCTAACCTCCCAACAACAATTGCACAATCTTCACAACCAGTCACACAGGTATGTTGCAAGTCAGTCCTCAAGTTTGTTTTGGTTTTCGACTGACAAATTTCTTGCCATGAATGTTGATATGTCTCTAGGTATCATAGGTGTTTGTCTGCCTCTCAGTCACGTAGGCACAATGGCTTCTAGGAGAGAAGAGTCAAAGACACCATTGAGAGCACAACTGGAGATGCAGTCGAGCAAGTGTCTATGAGCTTACCTACCTATGAAGACATCAAGTTGTTCATAGACAAGGACATCAAGATGAAATGGAAGAAACATCGTAGTGAGTGGCACCATCAGCAGCAGCAGATGGTATAACACTTGCATGTGACAAATGCAAGAGGAAGGTTGTTGACAACACGAAGGTGGAGTGAAACTACAAGTTCAAAGTAGATCCACTTGTGTTGAAGACAACTTTGGAGATTGAGGCTATGAGGTGATGGCATGACACGGAGATCACATGAAGGTAGAGCAAGAAACATAGAAGGAGTTGCATGTGCTAAAAAACAACTCAAGGAAGAACAATAGTTGTAAATATGAGAGAAGGGTTGCAGGAGGAACATGTACAGCAGGGGGCACAACATGCACAGACTGATGAAACTGAACCCATACAAGTTATAGATCCATTCAGCAACCGACATAGATCAGATAGGGTGAGTAGTGTTGTCGATCGCATGAAAGGGTATTCAGGAGCATGGATGTCATTTTGCACATGCATGTGATCCCACCCATTTGGCACACTGACCAAGGTGAAGACAAGAAGCAAGTTCAACTGGAGTTGAACATGTATTTTAACAAGTTGATGCCCATGGTCACTAGCACACACTCAGAGATCAACACAAACACTATGCATTAGTATGTTGCTAGTCCAGCTGCACTCAAGATGATGATGCACATGTTATTGGATGAGTTGGACAAAGGAGCCATATTAGTGTACTTGGATGCAACCGAGGAAAGAGTTCACTTTCAACAGGATGTCACCACTGATGTGCATGGACACCATCATAGAAGACCAAGCTTGGCATCAGTTCACCACCGTCGATCATCACAAGGATGTTGAAGAGTTGATCCTACCACACCTATCTGAGTGTTAGAGATGTCTTGCATGTCTTGCTCAATTCCATTTTATCTCACACGAGTACATGTGCAGATTGGATGTAACATCTTGTAAAGTGGAAGTCCAAGTGTTGATAGTTAAATGTAATAGTCATAGAGTAGTTGAAGAGTCATGAGGGTAGGTGAACAATCATAGAGGGCAATGTCAAGGGTCACCCCACCCTTTGCTATTTATAGTACCTCATGACTCATTGTAGAGGCTTTTGGTTATCCAAGCTTCCGATAGGAGTATCTTAGAGAAAGCTTGGGCAGTATTGTAACAAGCCTTGGCTTCTCCACAGTGCAGAGTTAGTACATCTCTTTGGAGGAGTAGGCTGCAGTGACTGTAACATTCTGCTATTGGGACTAGTGGTTGGGCATGGTTGTAATATATGATTGGAACTTTCACTTCTTAATATAACAGATCCAACATGTTTCATGCATGTGTTGTTATTCTATTTCAACTATCTTGGTTACTCTAATGATATATGTATATGTTTGCTTACGCATGCATGTACAAACTATTTTTGTATAAGTATGTATGAATCTTACTGAGATGTGATGTTGGTTTAAGCATCACTTTGGATTGTTAGCTTACTTGCTTTCCAGTTTGTGATGCATCTTCACTTGTGTGTTCCCTTCCAAGCTGCATGCTTCCACAGGTTTCCAAGGGGCACACTTGCCTCACTTTCCGTGTGTTAGAACTGTGCATGCACCTTCCTTGGCTTGTTGCACATGTCAAACCATTTCTACCAATAGGGACATCTTACTTTCCTCTGCACACAATCGCGGTCAAGACGATACCATATGAGCCACTGCTAGGACTCCTAAACCAAATGGCCTGAGGTCTAGTTGGGACTTCTTACCAGGGAGATCCCCTGACATGTTGGTGGGTCCAACACCATCAATAGAAGGGTAGGTTGTATGAGAAAGTTGATAGTAGATATATGTGAACCTAAACATGAATGAGTCAACATCTCCATTTGGCCTATGGCATGAACAACCATGTGGGAACCACAAGGGGACTATGTGAGTGCCACGTGGTAGGCATGATGAAATGGTGCAATATGATTGGATAAGACTTTAGTTGGTCATATATTTTGATCTCGGAGCCCAATTGTAGAAAAATGTATAGCATTTGAAAGGTATCAATGAGAAGAACACAACGATGTTATCCAAATTGAGTTCTGAAATGGTTGAAAAAGAAAGAAAAATTTAGAGCCCGTTTCCATAACATGACAATAGGAGTCAATTCATCATAGCAAATACCTCCTTATAAACTTAACAGGGGCTAATATTAGTAGGGGTGTGTTATAGGATGGTATCATAGCTTCTAGGTTCAACACTTGGACTGGAAGGGCTCTATCATATAATTAACAATCAAGGTTCGACATTGGACCTTTGAAGATTCAGTGAGGCCTTAATGCCTCGTGATAAACGTTAGAAACCTTACAGTTGTATGGATTGATCATATGTATTGTTTGGTGTGTCTTCATTGTGATGAAAATATGCATGTAGCATGGTGCTAATGATTTATATGATTTTATTGATACTAATGTAATGATCAAGGTGTAATGTTGCAGCTAGCTTTACACCAGCGGATTTCCAACAGCAAGCCAATGTGATAATGTTTATTATGCATAAATATTTGTTAGAATATAACATTTATGTGTGTGAATGACAATATATGAATATTTAATACCACATGAACAACAAATTATTGTATGGTATAAAATCGAAGTACCAAGGAATGAATAGTAAAATGGTGTAGTATAACTCTGATCAATCACATCATGAATATAAAGAAGGAAGAGAATATGGGGAGCAAAGATAAGTTGGATAGAGAGGAGGTATATTCTCTCTTGATTGGATGAACATGTTGAGGAGCTTGATATAATAAATAAGGAGTTGTAAGGTTGGCAATGAGAGGCTTGTCAGAACATAAGAGAAACAAGCAGAAGTCAATGCAGTGATATTGCAAAGCCTATTAGATATGAAAATTCAGACGCAGCGTGAATTGGGGATCAACCATAGGGACATGAAAATCCCTTTGGGACAAGAAGAAAGAACCAATGGGGGAAATGATAGTAGATCTAGAAAGAGGTGCATATTTTCAAGTGAATACATTATGAAAGGAGCCACTTTGCTAAATACTCCTAAAAAGGGTTTAAGCACCCATGAACAACAGTATGAGAAAATTCACTAGAGGTCATATCATTGTCATAATTATCATAATTACCATGGGAAAAGAAGGAAGAGAGAATATGTGCCAAATGAATTTAAGAAGGCGGAGCCTCCTACATTGATGGAGAAATGAAGAAATCAAAGGATGCAAAATCTTGGTTATTGGGAATGAGGAAGTTTTTCTAAATTCATGATTATTCAGAGAACGTGAAAGTGAAGGTATCTACTTTTAGCCTAAGGGGTAAGGTTGATATCTAGTGGGAAGATCTGAAAAATGTAAATGGAATAAAATAAGAAGAGTTTTCCTAGGAGGAATTTTAGGAATATTTCAAGAACAAGTATCTATTGGAGAGATAATTTGACAACAAGGTTAAGGTGTTCTATGAGCTCATATTGAGACAAATGACATATGAGGATTATACCACTAAATTATTAGAACTACTAAAGTATGTTCCCTAACTTAAGGAAGAAAAAGAAAAGATTCAAAGGTATGTCAACAAACTGCCACAATCCTTTAAGGATATAATTGAGTTCGATGAGCCTAAGACATTAGAGGATGCAAATCAAAAAATGAAGCATTGCTATGAGAAGTCTAGGTGTAGACCTGAGTATAACTCAAATTGGAAATTCCAAGTTTGAAGGGAAAAAGAAAAAATCAACTAAGGGAATGAGTGAAATCCCTATTAAACAAGGAAATCAACAGAGGTCCAAGGTTTCCAGTAGAGGCCATTCTACTCAAGAAGAGGCAAATAGTTATGATAAGGGTCCATATAAGTGTTGTAATTATGGAGTTAATCACTTAAGGAAATATTTTCCATAGCATAAGTACGTTGGCATGAGACTATAAAATGCACAAGAAGTAAAGACGGCTAGGGACGTGGCTCAAAATATACCCAAAATTTATGCAACAATGAATAATTTCCAAGTTGATAACGAGGGAGAGATCATAGAGATGGAAGGTATGCTTCGGGACCAAAACATTTAAGCTTTGATTAACCCTAGTTCAAATTTTAGTTACATTAGTCAATCGATTGTTAATAAATGTGCACTAAAGAAGGAAGAACACAATGAATCTTGGCTAGTTCAACTGGACATGGGGACAGAAAAAAGAATTGAGTATTGGGTGAGGGCTTTCCCAATCAAATTGAAATGAATTCCAACTATTGCAAGCCTTAATATGCTACCATTGGGAGCATATAGCTTACTATTTTCGATGGACTGGTTGTACCTTCATCACACCAAGGTTGATTGTTTCGAATAGATCATCAAATGCCTTGATGAAGCTAAAGAGCATAGAATATTGCGGGGAAAACTGAAACCTACTTATGTGAGACTAATTTCATCTATTCAAGCCAAGAGAAGCCACAAAAAAGTATGTATTCTATTTTCTTTGCAAATATCTAGCAGCACTAAAGCTAAATGCACCACCAGGAATGATGACAGTGATATCTTGAGGAAATACCATGTTTTAAACCATCTTTCAAATGTTTTTCTAGAAGAGAAACCTAGTTTTCCTCCTCACAGAGAAGTGGATTTCTCTATTGAATTAGTGTTAGGAGCATCTCCAACGTCTAAGGATCCATATAGAATGAGCACCCCAAAATTAGTTGATTTGAAGCTACAACTCAAGGAGATCTTGGACAGGGGATACATAAGGCCAAGTGTGTCTCCATTGGGAGCACCAATTCTAATTGTGAAGAAAAAGGATGGAAAACTCAAGTTGTGCATTGCTTATAGGCAATTGAAAAAGGTGACCATCAAGAACACATATCCCTTGCCATGGATTGACAATTTTTTTGATCAGTTGAGAGGAGCAACAATTTTCTCAAAGATTGATTTGAGACTAGGCTATCATTAAGTATGTATTAAGGATGAGGATATCCATAAAATAGCCTTCAGAACAAGGTACAGGAAATATGATTTTGTGGTAGTGCCCTTTGGGCTTCGTAATGTCCTTGAAAATTTTATGTGCCTTATGAACAATGTGTTGTGTCATTAGTTGGATAAGTTTGTGATATTTTTCATTGATGACATTTTGGTCTATGCAAAGGCCAAGCAGGAACATGAAGAGAATCTAGCCACAGTACTATAGTTTCTAAGAGAATGCAAGATTTATGAACATTTTAATAAATGTGATTTCTTTCAATCACAGATCCATTATTTAGGGCACTTTGTCTTGAAAGAGGGTATAGTAGTTGATCCAGAGAAGATCAAGCCATCATGGAATGGCCAACACCTAAGAATGTGGCTAAACTTAGGTCCTTCATGGGATTGGTAGGCTATTCTAGGAGATTCATCAATAACTTCTCCAAAATTGGCCACCTAATTACTTCTCTACAAAACAAAAAGGAAGACATTTGAATGGACAACTAATAGTGAAGCAAGCTTTGATTAATTGAAGCACTTCTTAACCAATGCACTAGTGCTAAGAATTATAGACCCAAAATATATTTTTTGGTTTGCATGGATTCCTAGAAGGAAGGACTTGGTGGAGCCTTGATGCAGGAATATGAAGTGATATGTTACGAATCTCAAAAATTAAATGAACATGAGAAAAATTACGTTAATCATTATTTGTAAGTGGTTTCCATCATCCATGCATTGAAAATGTGGAGGAACTACCTCCTTAGCATAAGGTTTAATCTAATGACTAATCGTGGAGGGATGAAATATTTGTTTGAACATCCCAAGTTAAATCCAAGGCATGCTAGATGGTTTTCCACACTCAATGAACTTTATTTTGTGATCAAATACATTAAAGGTAAAGAGAACAGAGGGTATGATGCACTCAACAGGAGAGTGAAAATACACCATATCGCATCCATAAGTTCCTATGGAACTGATCTTAAAGAAAGGATAAAGATTTCTAGGAATCATGATGAAAAATATTAGCAACTAAAAGAGAAATTATAGCAAGCATGTGAAGGTGAAAAGGATAAGGAATACAACCTTACAAACAATGGTCTAATTAGATTCAAAAACTAAATCTATGTACCAAATGAAATTGAATTGAAGAAACTCATACTAAAAGAGTTTCATGCAAAAACATACTCTAGTCACCCTAGGTTATCAAAAGACTCTTGCAACCATTAAGAAAACATATTTTGGCTTGATCTAAAAAGGGAGGTGGCAAATTTCATATCCAAGTGCATAGAGTGTCAACAAGTAAAGGTTGAGTAAAAGCACTCAACTGGTTTATTACAGTGCATTCCCATTCTGGAATGGAAATGGGAAATGATTTCTATGGAATTTATTACAAGTCTACCAAATACTTCTAAAAAATATAACACAATCATGGTAGTGGTTGACAAGTTGAGAAAAGTGGCTCACTTTGTAGTTATTAAGTCCTCAAATTTAGCTATTGAAGTGCTCAAATTTTCAAGAAGGAGATTATGAGACTGCATGGAGTTCCCAAGAATATTATCATAGATAGAGATGCCAAGTTCACTTCAAAGTTATGGAGATAACTATTTCCAGGATTAGGAACTGAGCTAGTATTTAGCAACTGGCATTTGTAGATTGGTAGAAAAATAGAGAGGACAAACTTAATTGTTTAGGAAATACTAAGGATGTATGTAATTCATCAGTATAGGAAGTGGGAAGAGTACATTCCACTTGTGGAATTTGGATATAACAATGGCTATAAAGAATTGTTGGAATGAGCCCATTTGAAGCACTTTATGGGTGGACTTGTAATACTCCTATCAACTGGAATGATCCATTGAATAGAGTCCTTATTAGGCTTGATATGTTAAAGGACATGGAATAAGAAATATAAGTTATTAAATGAAATTTAAAAGTGGCAAGGGATAGGCAAAAGAGCTATGCAGATTAGCATAGAGTGCACAAAAAGTTCCAAGTTGGGGAACATGTTTTCTTATGAGTTAGACCCAAGAACATGTCCTTAAAATTTGGGTCATGTGCCAATTTGGCACCATGATTTTGTGGGCCATTTGAACTGCTCAAAAGGATAGGGATAGTTGTCTATAGATTGGTCTATCCTCCAGAAATAAGATTTCATGATGTCTTTCATGTTTCATTTCTTAAAAGCTATGTGCATGATGTTAATCATGTAATTTATTGGTGTATGTTATAGGTAGAACCAGAGGGATAGTTCCAACTGGAACCTCCATGCATCTTGATTCATAGGTAGATCATGCTCTCAAATCGAGCAACTGAGCAAGTCAAAGTGTAGTGGATGAACTTTGTGCTAGAGGAAGCCACATGGGAAATGGTTGACCAGATGGAAGCAACTTATCCTTTCTTATTTCCTAAGGAAAATTTAAATACATTGTAAATGTTGTACAAAGATGTATGTGCAAAGCTCCATATTATCAGTGCTTGGTCCAAAGAATGATTTGGAATGTATATGGTTATTGAACATCAAGGACAGCGTTCCCACAAGGGGGAGGGGATTGCGATATCCCCTTGTTTAAATTCCCTCATTGTACATAATTGTAACTATTTAAAAGGCTGAGAGAAAGGGACACATATTCCAGTTGCTTGGGGAGGCAGATTGCTTTAGGAAATGGTTAATTTATTTGTATCATTCATGGGTTGGATGAGAATTTGATGTGCTGACTAGGTAATAAATTTAACTGAAAAGATAAGGATGAGCATGTTGAGAAATCAAGATGTTGTGGATTAGAGTAGATTTCTCTTAACTTGATAATTACTTGTGAATGTTTGTTGGATTATTATTAAATTTGTATTCTTCTTCATCAAGAAATTACCAAAATGTACAAAACATGAAGATCAAAAGAAAAAAAGAACACAAGAAATTAGGCTCCAAGCTAGGGAAAAACCCCACAAGGGGTAAAACCCAAAAATCGTCTTCTTATAGAATTGGATAAAAGTGAGATATCCAAGACCCAAGACCAACACCAAGACTGCCACAAAAATCGATGTCAACCCTCCTCTAAGTCACAGTCATCAAAAGTCAACACTAGTCAAATATTTAAATTCTAATTAATCCCTGAATTTTCAGCCCCTAAAATTTTGTGCCCTAAAATTACAACCTTCTGATAGCCTCAAAAAATTGTATAACTTGCACGTGTCATCATAATTAGGGCATAAATAAAATCATCTTCTCTCTCCTTTAACTTCATTTGTTTTTCTTCTTGTTTTTGCACAAAAATCGATGATGAATGATGAGTGAATGAATTATCTCCAAAATGGTCAAGTTTCCCTCTATATATACACATTCAGGAGCTCAAATAGCTTCCCCTAGGGACAACTTGTCTAGGAGGGACAACTTAGTCTTGTGGATGAAAATTTTGATTTTTTGGCTCGAACATTTTTTTTTTTCTTTTTCTCACAAATAATACAAATGGGACTTTGACTCAATAATCTTTCTTTGACCCATGAAAATTTTTATTTTGACTCAAATAACCCCATTAGCATCCTATAATATAGGGATCATAGTTTTTTTGTCTTACTATTAATTTTGGGGGTATTAATGTAAAAAGTTAGCCTATGAAGGGTCTTTGTATAAAAGAATCAAATTAGTCAAATTCATTGTAAATATTTGTGTCATAAAAGAGTCTATTAACCCTAATCCAAATTTGTAAAGTCATAAAGAGTCCATGAGGGGTCATAATTTGAAGTTTGAGGTCATGGAGGGAAAAGGGTTATTATGAGAGTGAATGGGGTCATGTCATAAGGAATTTGTTCATTATAAGGCATTTGTAGAGGTCATGTCAGTGATATGAGCCATTTTAGGGTTAGTTATGAGTCAGTTAGAGTCATTTCCTACTCATGATTGTAAAAGTACCCTCTCATGTCACTTCACTTTCATCATTCAAAACCACCATCATGACAAGAAAGAGGTTTTCAATGGCATAAAATTAAAATTTTCTTGAAACCTCTCCCATTCTCCCTCATATGTGTTTCATTATGAGCGTTGGAGTAGTTTCAAGGTGCGATAAGGTTTCAGAAGCTGAAGAAGATTTAAATCTTGATGGAAACAATCATTGCAAAACTACTTCCTGAGTAACTAGTGTTATGCAACTACTACACGAGCAGGTGAAAATGTTCTCAGGTTTCTCAATAAGGTTTTTCTCTTTTCTGTTCAAACTTTCACATTGTTTGAACCTAGTATAACACATTCCAACAACCCACAGAGTAAAAATAAGCAAGGTATATGACATTTTCTTCTGCTACACATTCGCTGCGCCTATACATTATTTGTTTATGCATGTAGTGATTTTTCTGATCATATTTTTGCTTGGTTTGTATTTTAATTATCATCTTTAAAAATTTCAAATCCCTACCCATAGCTAAGAGTGAGTCAGGTCCCCCATCCAAAACCCTCCATCATCTTGTTATGCATTTACTACAGAAAATACCTTGTTTCACCGAGACTCTATTTTTTAGTTTCCTTTGCACAATTTTGTCTTGGGGGGGAAGGGGGGGTTAATCATGCATAGTTGATATGGAGTCTCCAAGAAAACAAAAAATCTACAAGAGGAGATGTATTGCATTATGAACCACAAAATCTTGATCTAGTCAATGTAGACCCAACCATTTAGATTGCTTTCGAACATATAGGTTGCATTACTTTTTGTGAGAGATTTTAAGCCATGAGTCATCATTTTCAACTCACTAGACTCTTTTCATTTAGTTTCAAGGGTCATTTAGTTTCAAGGGTGATGAAGTAAAAGTGGGATATCTTCAGTTCATTATTTCAGAAGAAACCATCTCACAAGCAACAGATATACCTTTAACAAGAGAAAATTGGTTTAAGGGCATGGAATTAGATCTGTCGCATTACAAAGACTTCCTCAAACCTCAGTATAAAAACAAATTTGAGCCTACATTTCCAAGAATCTACATGTTAGATAATTATAACCAACTCCTTAAATTCACACAGAGGTACTTCACTTGTGAGGGGTGTTTCAGCAAGGTGTATAAATAACATATGGCTCGTGATACATTTTACTGGAAAGAGAAGTCTAAATTTGCCTCATTATATGTTTAAAATCTTGTGTAAGATGGCAGACAAGGTCGAGTCAAAGGGAGAAAATCATGTTGCCAACTTATTACATTTTTCTTTAGTCAAATATTTAGTTTTTAAGGAGCTTGAGAAGATGAAGAGGACTTGGGATAGTTTCTTAACAACCTCAGGCCTTTTGGCTCACTTTGATAGTCCTAATAAATAAAGGGGAACTCCTTATGTGGAAACACATGAAGTTTCACCACCAACAAAAGAATCAGTTAAGAAGCCTTTGATGCAAAAAATTATAGCAGACAAAAAGAAAGGTAAGGAACTGCAATTTGCACATGAGGAAGAGAAAGTAACTCACAGTCCAAGAACCAAATCTACAGCAAAGAAGATAATTGAGGAGCCTACTCTAAAAGGACCATAGAGCCATCAAATCATGTACCATAGATGTTTAAAGTGGGTGACCAAGAGGTTGAAATAGAAGACAAGGATCTGAGAATCATGGAGTTGCAATACCAAATTGACGAAGCTCATCTCATGGTGGCATATTTGCAGCTGAAAAATAGATAACTCAGGCATAAAGTATCGCAAGGAATTGTTCAACCCTGTGAAGGATAACCATTAGGGAAAACATCAGTACATACTACAAAAGGAAAAGGGAAATATATTATTAGTGTTGAAGAGATAAAGGAGACAACTGAACAACTAAGGAATCCTAGAACAAGGTCAAAATCTAGAATAGAAGAGCATATGAAAGACACTCCTCCTCCAGAGAAAAAGGAAGTATTTGATGAGCAAAAGGAATATGAGAAGCTACTAGAATAGCTTGAAGGATTTCAACAACAGGTGGACCAACTTGCAGAAAAGGATCATGGGGATAAGTTGTATTTGTTTAGGCAGTTAGAAGCTATTGAGCCTGTCCTTGAAAAGGATAAATATAAATTGAAGTGGACCTTGCCTCTTCATAGGCAAGTGAAAAGTTTGTATGTACAAAATTTGATATTAAAAAGAAGACTCATATTAGTTAAGTAGAATCTCATTGAGGCCAAGGAATCTAGAAGAAAAAGAAGAAGGAGCAGACTTGATATTATGGTTGAAGCTGCCTGAAAAATAAATTTTGCAATAGTAGAAAAGTTATCAGTTTTTTCTCTTTGAATTTTTCTCATATGCCCTGTTTAGTCAAGTTTTTGTTGAAGTTGCACTTTGCAACAAGGTCCTACTATGAAAGTTGCATAGTGCCACTTTTTTATTAAGTGATGGAATTTTTGTAGTTTTCAAAGCTTGATGAGGTGTTATAAGGAGTTTGTATGTAGTAAGAGTGTTCATCATCCAGTTTGACGCAGAAAGGTCATTATAAGCACGAAAAGTTGGACTTTATCTACAAGTGGAAATCAACCATCTAAGAGGTCCACAAGCATACGAAAAACTACTTCAGGGGTCCTACACAATCACACTTCCATTCCAAACATACCCATTTTATTTGTTTCACCATGAAGCATCTGCAACCATATCAACCATGAAGGTATGCTACACTCCGCTACGCATTTGTTGCACAAGTAGACAGTCAACTATTTTCTTTGAAAATTCGATTTTTGAACTTCTAGAAGCAATTTCGAGTAGTTGAATAAGTGTCTAGTAGCATTAAATCATGTAATTTGAGTTGTTAAGAAAATATTCCTTTTAGTTAGTGTTTTGAAAATGTATTGGTCAATAGGGAAACTGTTCAATTGCATAGTGCCACTTTTTGATTAAGTGATGGAAGCTTTGTAGTTTTCAAAGATTGATGAGGTGTTATGAGGAGTTTGTATGTAGTAAGAGTGTTCCTCATCCATTTTTAGGAACAAAGGTCATCATAAGCATGAAATGTTGGAATTGTTGCTGAAGTGGAAATCAACCATCTAAGAGGTCTACAAGCATTGGAAAAACTACTTCAATGGTCCTACACCATCACACTTCCATTCCAAACATACCCATTTTCTTTATTTCACCAGGAAGCATCTACAACCATATCAACCATGAAGGTATGCTGCACTCCGCTACGCATGTGCTGTGCAAGTAGACAGTCAACTATTTTCTTTGCAAATTCAAATTTTTGAACTTCTAGAAACAATTTCGAGTAGTTGAATAGGTGTTTAGTAGCATTAAATCATGGAATTCAAGTTGTTAAGAAAATATTCCTTTTAGTTAGTGTTTTGAAAATGTATTGGTCAATAGTGAAATTATTCCCATTTTTCAGCTATAAGTAAAATTGCATTGTATCTAGCTTAGTTTGGCTTCTATGAAGAAAATTTGACCACCTAGAGTGGTAATTCGAATTCTATACTGTATATAATAATGTAAAACATAAAAAGGGGGGTTCTAGATAGTGTGGAAAGGAAGTTAGTCTACATTTTCTAAAAATTTTGTATCATTTTCCCAAGTGAATAGAAGAGCATCTCTCAGGGTTTTCTCAACCCAACTAGGCCTTCTCCTCTCAGAAGTAGGAGGAGCATCCTGTATGGGAGCCTCATGCTCCTCATTTTGCTCTAAATTATAAACACCTATACATATAACTATCCCTGCACCTGTACCAACTGTACCTATAACCTGTGTCTCCTCATCCTTCAGAGCTATTAATTCTTGATCCTCTAACATCAATAAACATATCCCGTAAGACTTCCTAAGGGCTTTCTCTTCTTCAAACATAACATCTCTTCCCACCATTGTTTTCATTGACACTTGTGTTAGGCCTTTGAAGTTTCACTATACCCGACAAATATTCCTTTCTTTGTTTTAGGATCAATCTTTTTCCTCTTCTCAAAATGGAAATGACAACAAAGTATGCACCCAAATATGTGAAATTTCCCAAGCTCATGATTTTTACTTGTAAAATCCTCTTGAGGAGTTGTCCTCCCCAACTCCTTGTGAAGACTCTTGTTTTATACATAGACTATAATGTTGCAAGTCTTTGCCCACAAGAACATAGGAAATTCTTGGTCATGTATGTTGGCAGCTGAGGGAGAAATCCCCTCCTTAGAGAGGCCCAAAAAACCCTAAGGAGTCCCTTATAGCCCTTGGAAAATTTTAATTTTCTCATGGAAAAACATTATTTTCAAAGTCAACGAAAAATGTTCAAGTGAACCCAAAAGGATAAATTTGACCTCCTAAACAACATACAAATAAACCTCACTTGGCATCACTTGGAGGCACCACATCACACATCTTCTCTTCATTTGATTGGTTCATACACTTATGAAATTGTAGGGTTGAGTTCAAACGTGCAAATGAGAGAGGGTAATTATGTTGACTAGCATTGACTTCTATCTTTGGGATTGTTTGACCAGTGTTGACTTGGAGAAGTTTGACTACATTTGACTTGGTTTTGGATCTGTTTTGGGAGGCCAAGTTGAATAGGAATTTGATCGAATTTTTTGGGCATGTTGACTACATTTGACCACAAACTTGGGCACAGTTTGACTGCAGGTCAGGTATTCAATTTGACCAAGTTGTTGGGGGACTTTTGTTCTATTTTTACCGAGTTGTTGGAGTACATTTTGTTCTATTTTGACCAATTTTGAATGAGGCAAGGAGGCCACATTCTTTGACTAGTTGATTGAACTTTTTGGAGTTGATTTGACTATTGATCAAGGATTGGTTAGGGTTGTATTTACTGTTGTTGACTTTTACTGAAAATTTGCAAAATTGGTATTTGACCATATTTGAATTTTATCCTCATATTGGATTGGATATTGGCTGGTTGACTTGGTTGGTGAAGGCTTTGACCTTTGACTAGTCGTTTATTTACTTGGACTATGTATCTCTCTACTAAACATTTGATGAATATCTAATAGAAGAAGAATTTGGTTAGGGTTTCCCCCCTTGTGCGGTTTTTCCCTGGTCTTTGACCAAAAATCTATGTGTCTCTTTTGATCTCTATTGATATTGGTTTTATTCTATTGTGCATATGGTTTACTGTTCTATATACAATTTCTTACTATTATTGGGTGATTGAAAATAATTGGATAACGTGCTTGACATTGAAAAAGGAATTTTTCTAGGTGATTTTTGTTGGGTTGTGTTATATTATTTCCACATAATTAATTGAGGGGTACCTGTAACCCCACTTTATGGGGTCCGGGGCAGCTCCACGGAAAATTTTGGTTTTGGACCGTATGTTAGGTTGGGCGGACCCACCTATGGTTTTGTGCATGATTTTCGCACATGTTTTTTGGACATGATGGTTTTCGGTCCATGGTTTTGGACGCGATGGTTTTCGGTCCATAGTATTGGATGCTTCGGCATGTATAAATATGTATTGTAACATTGAAAGGAACATAATGAAAAATCACGTTGTTAGTCCCGGTTTTGGGATCCAGTGGGAAAAATCTGTGTATATGTGTTTTATGTGTTATGCTCTTGCATTTTATTTTTTCCTGTGATTTAGAATTCGTATGCAGGTAATTTCTGTACGGGGTTAAAAACCTACATTTTGTATCAGAGCTGTTTTGGCTTCAAGGGGATGCCTTTGTTGCTGAGGGGTTTCGCTCGGGCCTGTGGTAGACCCTATTCAGTGGGATCTGCGAGATCGATTTTGGTGGTGAAAGAAGATGGTGAGCAGTGGAAAGATAGAGATTGAGAAGTTCAATGGTCAGAGTTTTGAGTTGTGGAAACTCAAGATGGAGGATCTGTTGGTGGATAAAGATCAGTGGATCGCGGTAGGTCTGGGTACTAAACCAACGGGAGGGACCGATGAAGAATGGAACAAGTTGGATCG
>APFE031062136.1:1715-21689 GCA_000404065.3 Pinus taeda | reverse complement strand
TGGATACTGCATGTTACTGGGTCAACAGGTCACCTTCATCAGCGTTGGAGGATAAGACTCCACAAGAAGTATGGACTGGTAAGAAACCCTCTCTTTCACATCTGAGGGTATTTGGATGTGATGCATATGTACATGTTCCAAAGGAGAAACGAACCAAAGTTGGATAGTAAATCTGAAAAGTGCATCTTTATTGGGTATAAGGATGGTTTAAAGGGTTATAAGTTTTGGAACCCAGTAACAAGGAAGGTTGTGTACAATCGAGATGTGGTGTTTAAAGAGGTGAAAGATGTTATCAAACATGAAGTCCAACCAAAGGAACCTCTGAAGATAGAGTTGAACTAAAGGAGGAAGAATCAGACTCTGTAGCAGAGGAGGAATCAGAAGATGAAGAGCCACAAACTCCGGCTGTGAGAAGATCAGCTCGAGAAAGAAGGCAGCCGGAAAGGTATATCCCATCTGCTTTCTGTTCAAACTTTGCTTTGTCTGTTACTGATGATGATCCCAGAACTGTGAAGGAAGCAGTGGATTCAGAGGATGGAAAACTCTGGAAAGAGGCCATGGTTGATGAAATGGCATCTTTGCACAAAAAATGAGGCTTGGGATCTGGTGGAGTTCCCGGCTGGAAGGAAACCCATTGGCAGCAAATGGGTGTTCAAGAAGAAGACAAATGCAGAAGGGAAGGTGGAGAAATACAAAGCTCGGTTGGTAGCAAAAGGTTATTCCCAGGTGCCGGGAATTGATTTTGGTGATATTTTTGCTCCTATTGCCAAGGTAACTTCTATTAGATTACTTTTATCTGTTGCTGCTGCTTTTGATTTTGAGGTAGAACAGATGGATGTGAAGACAGTATTTCTTCACGGGGATTTGGAAGAGGAAATCTACATGAAGCAACCTGAAGGATTTGCGGTGAAGGGTAAGAAAGAACTGGTATGCAAGTTAAAGAAGTCTTTGTATGGGTTGAAACAGTCACCAAGGATGTGGTATCGGAAATTTGATACATTTATATGGGGACTTGGCTTCACCAGAAGCAAAGCAGATCATTGTGTGTATTTTAAATTAATTGGTGACGGTGTTATTTATCTGGTCTTATATGTGGATGATATGTTGTTGGTTGGAAATGGCAAAGAAATTATCCAAGATTTGAAGACCCAATTGTCCTCCAAATTCGACATGAAATATATCGGTGCTGCAAACTATATTTTGGGCATGGAAATTAAAAGCGATCGAGCAAAGAGGAAGCTCTGGTTAAACCAGAGGAAGTATGTCGAGACAATATTGCAGAGGTTTAATATGCAGGATAGTAAACCGGTGAAGGTTCCTATTCTTGTAGGTGTGACGTTATCTGTTGTACAGTGTCCCAAGACACAAGAAGAGGAAGAGAACATGTCCCGTGTTCCATATGCAAGTGCAGTCGGTAGCTTGATGTATGCAATTGTCTGTACTAGACCAGACATTGCACATGCAGTGGGAGTATTGAGCAGGTTTATGTCAAAACCAGGGAAGGAGCACTGGACAACAGTGAAGCGGGTTTTCAGGTATTTGCGTGGCACTAGTGATTATGGTTTGTGCTACCAAGGAAGACCCAGGAGTGGACAAAGTGTTGGATATTCGTGGCTTTGTTGATGCAGACTGGGCTGGGAGATCTGGATCAGAGAAGATCTACAAGTGGGTATGTTGTTAACCTATTTGGAGGTGCAGTCAGTTGGATGAGTAAGAAACAATCTGTAGTGGCACTATCAACTACAGAGGCAGAATACATGGCAGCCACTCATGCAAGCAAGAAGCAGTTTGGTTGCAGAGATTGTGTTCAAGTATGGGGTTAGTACAGGGAGCTATAAGGATAGACTGTGACAGCCAAAGTGCAATTTTCTTGGCAAAGAACCCTGCTTATCATTCAAAGACAAAGCACTTTGATGTTCAGTATCACTTTGTGAGGGATATGATAGAAGACAAAAAGGTGTTGCTGGTAAAGGTGGACACTTTGAAGAATACTGCAGATGCATTGACAAAATCTGTGTGCATATGGTTTATTGTTCTATATACAATTTCTTACTATTATTGGGTGATCAAAAATAATTGGATAACGTGATTGATATTGAAAAAAGAATTTTTCTAGGTGATTTTTACAACATATAACATTGTACAATTAACATGGTATCAGAGATAAGTTGAAGAGAATCCCATGGAGACAAGAGCAATTGATTTTGAAGGAATATTATCTATTGTTGAAGCTCAATAGACTTGGCCAAGATGACTACCTCATACTTCAATATAGAGGAGAAGTTTAATGACTCATCAAACTTTTCTCCATGGAGAGATAGGTTGGATCTGACATTGGAAGAAAATGATGTCATGGGATATGTTTAAGGCAAGGTATGTAAGTCACTTAAAAATTCTTCTGCTACTATCAAGTCCAAGTAAAAGAAAGGTGAGATCAAAGCTAAGAAGATTGTTATTCATTATTTGAGATAACATTTGATTACTTATGTTTAAAAGTTGAAGAAGTCTAAGGAAATGTATGATAAGTTTGTTGGGATGTATGAAGTCAAAAACTTGAATCAAATCCTTGCTTTGAAGAATTAACTCAAGGACATCAAGATGAAAAAGGGTTAGACAATACAAGCATAATTCATGAGAATATCTCAACTCAAGGATAAACTTTTCATTGTTGGTGATATTGTATTTGATAGAGAGTTGGCATTGATTTCCCTTGGATTTCTTCCTATGATTTGAGAGACATTTATTACAACCATTAGAAATAATGACAGGTTTCCCACATTTTATGAGCTATTGGGAAAGTACACTCAAGAGGAGACAAGGATGATTTCTAGGCAAATAATTCAAAAGCATGAAGAAGGAGAACCTATTGCATTTACTTCTCAAGCCAAGAAAAGGAAAGAGAAGGGAAGGCCCTTGAATTGGAAGTCGAAAAGGAAAGGTCAAGGATCCAAGAACAACTCTCATGGATTTAAGAATAATAATAGAGGGTTCAATAATAACACATCCAACATCGAATGCTAAAATTGTCATAAGTAAGGTCACTATGCCCAAGATTGTTTGGAATAAAGAAGGAACAAGCGAAAAGGAAAGAGAGGAAACCCCCTGCTTGAGAAGAGATGCACCGTCCCCCCAAGAGATTAAGGAATCCTAGGTATGATAATTATAATGCAGCTAAGACTCAATCTAAATATTTTCATGTTTTTTCTATTTCTAGTTCCTCTCCTTCGAATTATTTTGATAGCTGGTTAGTAGATAGTGGAGCTTCTAGACACTTCATTGATTATTGTGAAGTCATATCAAACATGGTTGAGACGGAGACCGATTTGAAGATCTTTCTTGGGGACAGTTCTACTTATCTTGTAAATGGGTTCGGTTCCATTTCATTTCATTTTTATTATGGTCAAACTATACATATACAATATGTTTTGTATGTGTCAAGATTGAAAAATAATCTTGTATCTATATCTTCATTGGAGGACAAAGGAATGAAATTTTCCTCCATAAATGGGAAGGTCCTCACTTGGCCAATGAAATATAGCTTGAGGGATGTCTTCACTTTAGGATCAATAATTGAAGGGCTCTATAAATTCAATGGAAGACCAATCCAAGCATTGGTCCATGATATTAATCATCAATGTGAATTGTGGAACCAAATATTCACACATCTACACAATCCTTGCCACATGTGAGAAAGATGGTTTCTAGGATTTTTGAGATTCATGTGGATCATGAAGGAGTTTATTAAGATGTTTAAGTGGAAAATACGTGAAGGGACCATTCCCTTCTAGCAAAATCAGGATCAATGGAATACTTCAACTAATATATTCTGATATGCGTGGACCAATACTGATGACTTATCTTGGTGGCTACTTGTGTTTGAAACACTGAGACGAGGGGTGAATTAATATTTCTTATCAATTAGTAATTTATTAATCTCATAGATAATTAATTTTTATTAGCACCAGATAAACATAAACCCCTCTGGGAAAAAAACCAACGAACACTTATTAATATTTGTCTTCAAAAATGTTTACATCAAGTTTTCAGCTCCAACTAAAGGAGGCTCCAACCTCTTGATTTATAAGCTCCAACTAAAGGAGGATAAAACCCCTTGATTTATAAGCTCGAACTTGTAGGGTGCTCTAATTACTTTTTTACTAGCTGCAACTAGGAGGACTATCCAATGCCCTGGTTTAAAGGCTCCAACCTAAAGGATGCTCCAACACCCTGTGTACCAGTTGCAACTGGACAGATGCTCCAATGCCCTATGCAAGCTCCAACTTTCCCTAGCACCACCTTGCCACCCTGAAGTGTTCGCAAGCTTCAACCTGAAGGAGACTCCACTCTCCTACCTTGCACCACCCAACCACCCTGATTAGTTGACAAAATACATTTCACAATTTTGAGACTGGACCCCCCCATGCTCAATAAAAATAAATAACATCAAATAGTTTTTTGTATTTTGTCATTCTATAGTACTGGCACAAAATCGTCAGCATATACAACAACTTCTTTTATTCAGCGGTCAAACCCTAGTTGTCATTGCTAATGTTGTATTTTAATATCTACAACTAAAACTGTTATCACCAAAAATTGATCATCTAGCCATAATTTACTAGATGGATCGAATTACACCATGTAGGGACAATTTTACCATAGTAAAATTGCTTTCACTATAATAAATTACTTAATAAATCACATTTGTTAAATTATTTCTGGTTAAACCCATGAAGAATAAGTAAATAAATCATTATTTATTTAATTATCTTCTAGAAATAATTAATTAAACCATTGTTAACTAATATTCCTTGTCATATTTGACCCGTTATGAAAAATAAATAGATAAATCATTAATTATCTTATTTCCTCTAGAATAATTAATTAATCACTAATTAGCTATTATTCCTTGTCAATTTTGACCAAATCCCCTAGGAATACTTAAATAAATCATTATTTGTTTATTATTCCTTAACCATATTTCTTGAGACAAGAAATAAATCATTTATTTATTTATTATTTCTAAATAAAAGTATTTAACAAATTTAAATACTTTTTCGCTCCAACCAAATATAATAAAATATTCCAAATGGTTAATTCTAAAATTTGGTTAATAATATTTATTATTTTCCATTATTCAAGGATAACCTAATATTTTTCTATAAATTAGAGGGTTTTACATTCATTCTTCACTTTTGATCATTTTCATTGTTTCACTCACTGTTGCAGCCCTAATTATTATCATTATCATTGTCACACACCATTTTCTTTTCCATTTGAGTTATCATTGAGCTAAAAAAGTTTGTTTGTTGAGTTTTACACATTATAGAGGAGAGAGAATCTACAAAAAGTTGAAGACATAGAGGATAGTCGAGAACCCATCCCATAGAGGGGGACTGGTAACATTATTTGTTCCCTTCACATGTGTCATCTAATAAAATATATTCTTTATATATCTGGTTTCCATTTAATTATTGGAGTTACTTGCGCTTATTTTATTGTTCCATTTTTTTGTTTAACTATTTCTGTTGCATAGATCAGGACTTTGGCAGGTTTTGTTTCTATCATTTGTTGCAGGTCCACACTATTTAACAACCATTTTTACTATTATGGTTGTTTTTCATCCACAGTCTAAAGTGAATTCTTTTCGTACACCTTTGAGAACAAAACAATCCAACAAGAACCTTAGATTCTCAAATTTTCTCACTATATAAATATATTTGTTGATAACCCTAGAAGTAGTGAATTTAATTCTCAATCACAACAATCTGCATTATCTCTACTCCAGAATCATAGTCCTGTAGTATTGTCACTACTCTCACAGTTGACTTGTGCCCACGAGCAAAAATCTAGATGCCACCAATTTGTCTTATGCCCAACCTTGCATTGTCTCAATTGTTGCAAAAAAATCAAGCAACCCCTCTTTGTTTTCTCAAATTCTAACTCTCCAGATATTCACTATGCAAGTGAATGACCAAACCACCATGAGCCTTGCAATGTCACTGCCAAAACTAGAAAATATTTTCATCAACCACTTTAACAAGATCTGTCTTTAAGCTTTGATCTCAATAATTTTCCTGGTTCTCAATTTGACCAATATTGAGTCTAGAAACCAATAAAAATGATACACAGCCCTATAATGAATTAAGTGTTCTACAAACTCTCTTTTTTAGGACATGCTTCACACAAATTTTGGAAATCAATACAACAAAACAACTTCCTTCGAAAGATTATTTATTCGACAAAATGAAAATAAAGATAAAAACAGATGACCTATCATGACCCTAATTTCACTATATTATATCAACACAATTATGATACAAACATCCCTATTGTAACATACTTAGGATATCATATTCTCAATATATATATATAATAAACAATGTGTGGGACCATATCATGTTCTCAATATATATGTATTGGGGGACCATACCATGTGGGACCATATGAATATGGACTCTCACATATGACACTTGACCTAGGAATAGTCAAATAATAAATGGCCTCACCAGTTTGCATACCAATACATGTTTTGATAAGTAACTTCAATGATTAATAGTATACTCTAATTCAAATGCACGGTAATAAGGTCGCATTATAGGAGTCATTAAAAATTCATGTTGTTTCTAAATTAGAGCATATTGTGAACATCGTCATTTCATTTTCACATGAGTCTTCTCAATAAAGGAGTCGAGTTGTACCACTGGTAATCAAGAATTCGTGTGTCCAAAGATCAATTCAATAGATAGTTGCAGAGAGTTATTGTTAACGACAAATGTTAAGCCCAATACCATGATTTTGAAGTTCATATTCCTTTTGCAGAGGAGGCTGCCTGACATTGTCTTCGATTAGTCCTTCAAATGTCTAAAATAGACATTCATTAATTCATTTGATGTGTAGGACGAATGAGGCTTCAAAATGATTGAGGTTTGTTCAGTATTATACTGGAGGTTGAGATATGGCCTAGTAAGATGTTGAATTTTAGCTAATACCTCTTTCTCAGTGAATAGTCCTAGTGCCACACATGCCAATAACATGTGCCCTAGGATGGCCAAAGTCTCCAAAAATAAATTCTTCAGATAAATCGAATAGTCCTTCAATAGGTCCTAAGGTTTTTCTACAAAATTCTCCAATCTTCCCACAAAGATCACCTCTAATTTGCCTCATATCAGTGAAGGATTTTGCAACTGAATTCTATGTTGTAATAGGCCAAGTAAGAGCTTCAAATGTTTCCTCAAGATCAGCTAAAAAGGAGGGTCGAAAAGTAACAATAGAGCCCAAAACAAAATGTGCAAATTTCTACCTGATATGACTACCATCAAGCCTTAGAGAGTATTATTATATTGGCAAAAACCCTCAACCAAAAGAAAAGAAAATAATCCCAAGAACATTCAACAAATTTGACCTCAACATTAAGATGTGTAGAGTATTCCTAGCCACATGATAGAGTGAGAATTTATTTAGATTGGCGAGTTAGCTCATGTATTTTTTAGTGAGAACAAGCCTCCTTATTTATACAAGTCAAGGAAGCTAAAAGGAGAGGGCAAACTAAGGATTTAAGGCTTAGTTAAATTAGAGTTCAAAAATCCCTAACGAATAGAATATGTCACATATAATTTTAATACATAGTTTTAATAATATTTCTTTAAAAATTTGATTGTGGAAGAAGTTAATTATCCTTTCTTTAATTTATGAGAGGCATCATATTCAAACCAGTAATATAATTCCACATCATACCTCTTTGGGGATTTTTCCCACACAGTGGGGGCTTCGTCTTTAAACAACCATATTTCCCAAACCATGAAGGCCCATGAGATGCTCCACATATCAATAGAATCAATGTGACGAGGAGATTCCATTGGCAAGGATATGCAAGGAAAATGCAATGATTTTCTTCTTCAAAAATTCAAACAAGTGTGGGGTATATCCATCATCTGGGGAATCCAAGCCCTAGAGCTAATGTTTCTAGACACCCTTCCATTAGAGCTTCCAACTAATTTAACACAAAAAAATATTAAGAGCATTCAACAATAGATGTTAACATCAATGATAATAACATTCAATAATCTCTCCTTTTTTCATTGATGGAAATACGTACTCCTTCTACGAATACAAATCCATCTGACTTCAAGCCTCAATCTTATCCCAATTTCTCTCCCCTTTTTATGTCAATGGAAAACGGTGATTCCCCCTAAAAAAATTCCCTCTTTTATTGGAACCATAAACTTCCTGTGCTCCCCCTGATGAAATTTCTTCCTCTTCCTTCCTTCAAGATGCCTATTGAAATGCCTTGATCAATGCTTGCTGCAATAAACAACCCATCTCCCCTTGTCATTCTATGCTTCACATGAATTACCATAGCTGATTCTACCTGTCAGTATGCATCAACTACATGGGTCCTTTTGTGATTTTGTTCTTATGCTTGCCAAAATTGCTACTTCACAAAAACTACCCAAAATGTTGAATGTTGTTTAAAATACTTCTTCATATATTCCAACTCTCAACCTATCAAAAGATAGATCTTCAAAAGTAGAATTGTCATTATATAGATTCCCCCCTTTTCAATGTTTACAAGGATTCAACATGTTAAATTCTTCAGAATAATGCGTAAATCAACTCGTCAGCTAGATCATCCTAAAACTTGTTATCATCTAATGTACCCGTTGATTCATCGTGACATTTTTCCTTTGCAAAACTTGAAAATATTACTACTGAGACTTTCTCATTTTCTTGGTCTTCTTGCATCTATTTTCTTCTCCATACCTTCCTTTACCTAATGTTAGGGTTGTAATTCATGGAAGGTTCCATCTTGTACCTACAATCACAAGATATATGCCCATAGTTATGGAATTTGTAGTATTGAATATTGGGCATGAATGATAGAGAAAACGGCATATATTTTCTGCTGAAGAAAAAAAAATATATAATATAATATATATTATAAATATGTGTGTGTGTGTGTGTGTGTGTTGTGTGTGGGTGAGTATAAAATAAAAATAAATAATAAATAATAATAATAATAAATAAAATAATAATAACAATAATAAATAAATAATTGAAACATGTCTCGTGATCCTACAAACCTTCTTCTAGGGTTTTGATTCCAATCATAATGTATTTTATGATCAACCCTTCTATACATATTGGAATCCCTAGCCATATGCCCATACTTAGAACATGAAAAACAATATCCATTAAATGTGCTAAGGTACATGGATGTGTTATCTCATCCTATATATCTTCTAAAGTTATCCTTCATTGGAGGAGATGAAACCTTTTGTTGATTACTTCTTCGAGCAATAGTATTTTTAACCTTCTTCTGTCCTTCATTTTGATTTTTCCTCTTATGTATCTTGTTATCAATCTTATTCTATGGGTACTAGGAGGATGTACCATCGTTGCATGTGGATTTACCTGCTTATTTTTCCTTCATCTTCAATTTATCCATGTTGTTATTCTTCCTTTCGTCATCCATCAATTTTTCCTTCCTCAACTTATCTATTTCAAATCGAGCAGCATCAAGTTCTCTTTTCTTTTGATCAATATCTTCTTGAAACTGACTTTTCAATATTTTCCTTCTTTCTTCTGCTTCTTCTACCTATATCTTTATAAGAGTGACCTTTTTTGCTTCTATTTTAAGAACTTGTATTTGTTCCTTCTACCTTTCATTTTCCTTTCCGAACCTACTAATTTCTATTAAATATGCACCTAGTTCCTTTTGTTTTTGATCAATTTCATATTCATACCTTTGACAAGATTCCTTTAGTTGTATTGTTAGTTCTTTCTCTTTCCTTTCTGCTTCATGCACTTGGAGTTTCAAAAGAGAACCTTCTTCTTTCAGTGTCTGATTTTCCTTCTCTATGTTCTTGCATTATTTGAAAGCATTAATTTAAGTTTTTCTGCATGTCCTCTTCTTCTTCTTCTTCTTCTTCTTCTTAATCATTGATATATTCTTTGATATGAGGATCCGCATGATTATCAACATATTTATCATGACTAGTATGTTTTAAACCTTCATAAAGATCTTCGAGTTTCTCCCAAAGATGTTTGGTTGTTGAGCATTAACTATCTTTTTCTTTTACAGTGTATGGAAACTTATTAAGGATTAGAGTCATGGCTTTTGTATTGTACCTTCTATATTCATCGGTAGATATGTATCCAAAGACAACCGAGTGTTGTACATCATATAAATGGGCCTACAAATAAGCTTCCATTCTACCTTTCCAAAATACAAAAGGCAATTCACTGAACCTAGGACTTGGACTAACTAGTTTCGCTTCATCAACGACAATAGTATTTGAAATTATTTCAATACATGGAACTTCCTTTGATTCTTTTGAATGCTTGACTTCTTGCCTTTTCTATTTTCCCATCTCTACACTCTAGGATATGCCTTCCAACTATTAAGCTTCTACTAAAGGAACCAAATCTGATTCCAATTGGTGGAAATGTTGGGGGGTGAATCAATATTTCTTAGCAATTAGTAACTTATTAATATCATAGGGAATTATTTTTTATTAGCATCAGATAAATATAAATACTCAGCTACACACTTCAATAATTCATAATAATAGAGACAATATACACAAATAATTTTAGGTGGAAACCCCTCCGAGACAGAAACCATCTAACGCTTCTTAATATTTGTCTTCAAAAATATTTACATCACATTTTCATCTCCAACTAAAGGAGGCTCCAACCTATAGGATGATCCAATTCCTTTTTTACCAATTGCAACTAGGAGGGTGCTCCAATGCCCCAGTTTACAAGCTCCAACCTAAAGGATTCTCCAACACCATGTTTACCATTTGCAACTAGACGGACACTCTAATTCCTTGTGCAGGCTCCAAACTACTATTATCACCAAAAAAATTATCATCTAACATAATTTACTATATAGATTGAATCACACCATGTAAAGCCAATTTTACCACAGTAAAATTTCTTTCACTGTGAGAAATTACTTAATAAACCACCTTTGTTAAGTAATTTATAGTTAAACCCATGAAGAATAATTATATAAATCACTATTTATTTGATTTTCTTCTAGGAATAGTTAATTAAACCATTGTTTTATTATTATTCCTTGTCATATTTGACCCAATCTTGAAAAATAAATAGATAAATCATTAATTATCTTATTTTTCTCTAAGAATAATTAATTAATCACTAATTAATTATTATTCTTTGTTAAATTTGACTAAATCCCTTAGGAATAATTAAATAAACCCTTATTTATTTATTATTCCTTAACTAATTCATTGAGATGATAAATAAATCATTTATTTATTTCTTATTTCTAAATAAAAGTTTAAATACTTTTTCCCTCCTAAACAAATATCATAAAATATTCCAAGTTGCTATTCCAAGAATGGGATCAATAATATTTTATTGTTGCTAATTATTCGAGGATAACTCAATGTTTTGTTATAATAGAAGGGTTTTCCATTCATTATTCACTTTTGATTATTTTCATTGTTGCACTCACTATTGTAACTCTGATTATTTTCATTGTCGCACACCATATTTTTGTTAAGTTTACACATTATAGAGGAGAGAAACTCTACACAAGTTGAAGACATTTGAGGATAACCAAGAACCCATCCCATAGAGGGGAACTGGCAACATTTATTTGCTCCCTTCACAGGTGTTATAATAAAATTATTCTTTACATATTTGGTTTCCATTGGATGATTGGAGTTATTACTCTTTCTTTTTGTTGTTTAGTTATGATTATGGCATAAATCCAGACTTTGGCAAGTTTTGTTTCTATCGGTTGTTGCAGATCTACAATTTTTAGCAGTCATTTATATTATTGAGGTTGTTTGTCATCCACAATCTTAAGTGGTTTCTTTTCATACATCATTGAGAAGAAAACATTACAACAAAATTGGTGACTCCACTGGTTTTATACTTCAATTCTAGAAACCTGGGTGACTTTTGGTTTTCAGCTTAGGGTTTCTTCTTTTTTCAATTCGCTTCATGTTTCCTAGTTTTTTAACCATAGATCTATTAAATTTTTTACTTCCGCAAGCTTTCTGGTCTTTTCCATAGGTCATAGGAATCATCCACGATAAAGGCGGCACTTTTTTCAGAGATTTTCCGACCAAGATCCACGGAGAATAAATTGCACTTTTTGGCCCAAAAAGTGTGATCTAGAGGCCAGAACACACTAAACAGCCCAAAAAGTGTGATCCCTACAGAGAAACAGGTCAGTACCTACGATTTATGGGTTTTAGGGTTTTTATCATATCTGTTTCTGGGTTTTGCAGAGAGTTGTCGGCTAGGTTGTGTTACCTCTGTCTCATCCCGATTAAGCCTTGATCCACTCTGATTTACCTGTTGAAGTCGAATTTAGCCTCTTCTAGGGCTTCTAGTACGCTTCCACAATTTTAGGAGGAGTTTAGCTAAGTGAGTAGTCTGATTTTTTGTGGTGCTTTCGGCCACATTTTCCAAATATGTACCCTTCTGTTTCAGATCTATAAAGATAGGTTGTTACCATCCATATTTTCACATTTAAACTTGTTTGTTCATTTGCCTTAGGGTCCTATCAATTTCCCTAGGTGTTTCACCCATCTCCCTATCTTTTTGCAGCAATATTCCCCTCTGGTTTTTGTTGTTGCTATGCCACTTTCTAGCAGCTTAGTATCACTTGATCCCAGTCACACCGACATTTAGATCTTTTGACCATTTTAGTGTATTTTCCATTAATCTAGCCACCAAGCAGTACATTGTTTGCAAACCCAGTTTGGGTGGGGTTTAGTTAATTCTTTTGCTGTTCATTTTCAGTTATTAATTTCAGTTTATTTTCAGCAAGCTTTTTTCCCTTTTTACAAATAGGATCTGGGCTTAATTAATTAATACACTTACACACACAAGCACACCTTAAGCGAAGGGTACTTGGTTTACACCACTAAGCCAAGACTTAACATAATAAACTTATCTCCCTGCATCGAGACAAAGATATATTGTTGATATCCTTTCACCACTTTCATGTTCTGTGTGTCCTACCACCATTGCACCACCAAGGCATTTCATGTGGAGACTATTAGGACTTCACCCCCAGTTTCTACTTGGGCATATTACCCCTCCCCGCCGGGTTCGAGTTCATAGCCCTCTAAGTCCCCACACTAACTCTTCTTCTGGTTCATCTGATTCTAAGTCTCCTTCACGTAGATCATCACCATGTCTAGACCCACAGCTAATGCAGGAACCCAACCTGGTGTTGGCTCTGGTTCTATCTTGATGGTCACATCAAGTGAAATAGTCTCAGGAACCACTCTAGTAGCCCCCATTCTCCCCTTTATGGCTGGGTTAAGTCTACCATATTTTAACCAGTTGATAAAGGACCCCATGCATGATGATGCTGGTTGGCCCTCTATGCCGACTAAGCTTCCCTCATACATCCCAAAGTTTGAGGGTAATGCTGGAGAGGATCCTACCAACCATGTTCAACCCTTCCACATGTGGTGTTCATCCAACTCCACAACTGATGACTCCATTCGTCTTTAGTTATTCCAACGCACGCTCACTCGAGATGTTGCAAAATGGTATGTAGACCAACCCTCTACATCTCATTCCATTTTCATGACACTTGCTAAAGTGTTCCTTTCATATTTCCAGTTACCTCTCCAGTATGACACTAGTACACAACTATTGACCACATTCCATTAGTCCTCTGCCACTCGCCTTTCCGACCATGTTCAAGAGTGATGTCGAAGGAGGAGTACATGTCATGCCTTACCTTTCAAAGATTGTGTCTATCTAAATTGGTTCCTTAGGAGCCTTTTATCCCCCATTAGGAAAGATGTCGTGTCCCATTTTCCTCAGACCCAAGAAGAATCTCTCCAAATTGCCTTGAGATATGACCTAATTTATGCACAATCTGGTTATGTCTATACGGTCATTCCAGACCTCCCTCATCCTAGAAGTGCCAATGCACCGAGGGCATTTCATTCCGCCAACGGTATTGTTGGATCCCTTTCACACTCTTCATCATATACTCAGCAAAGTTATGGCTACCAGCAGGGGCGCACTATTTCCTCTAACACTTATGCCCCTCCTGCTAGCAACATGTTTCCAGGGCCCAACTCATCTACTAAATTGTTGCTCCTTACGCACATCCTAGTGTTCCATCCCCTCAAACATTAGTGTTGCAACCTCCTATGTATCCTCATCCCTAGCAACCACTGTCCCCTCAAGGTCATGTGTTTGCACAACATAGTGTTACCAATCCAAAAGATTCGAAGAAAAAGAATAAGGGGAAGGGTAACAAGGGTAACCAGGGTAATCAAGGTAACCAACCTAATGAACCCTAGAGGAACCAGCCTAACACCAACAACTAGCAACAAGGTAGCCAGCCCAAGCAGAACAAGGTTATTTGTACAAATAAGCCTTATGCATGTTGTGGTGTACATTTCCATTATACACATGAGTGTCCTCTTTTACCCCAGATCCGCCAAATGTGGGAAGCTCAAGCAGTTTCTAGAGGTCCACAATCACCTTAGAATCCTACACCATCTCAACTGGCAGTGCTCACAAATCCTTTCCCTCAGCAAGGATTTGTTGTTGCTTAGCCTTAGCCAGGTCAAGTAGCCCATCTCCCCAAACATTCTAGTCCCGGTGACTACCATATCCTTAAGATGAACTCTGATGAGTTTAACCCCTCCAATATCAACTTATAAACTCGAACACGTCAATATGACAAGCCCTCGACTTTGTCAGCTACCGATTCCAAAACCATCTGCTGAGCCTCTTACAATACCAAATGGTCCTTTACATATCCCTCAACCTAAAGTTGAGGCCACTCCCAATATCCCAAAGGGACCATTACGCCGTAATGCGCCTTTTAACAGAGTTGCCCATACATATAGTATAGTAGATGATTTGGCACAATCACGTGCTACCATGTCGATGTTGGAAGTCCTCTAGTCATGCCCATCTCAAAATAAATCTCTACTAATTGCCTTGGGTATGTTAGATCCTTCTGACGATCGCTTGATTGTCTTCTCGGTTGATACATCAAATCATCCCCCATTTCCTTCATCTGTTGCTTTCCAAATACTAGTTAGAGTCTGTAATTCCAACATCTCCCAATGCATTATTGACAAAAGTGCATCCACTTGTGTGATGTCTGTTGTTGTCTAGAAACAACTTAAGTCACCTGAGTTTTCTCCCTTCACCATCATTTTGCGTGCTTGGGATGGACACTCCTCCCAGCCCCTTGGCATGTACCACAACTGTGCAGTGACTCTTGCAGGCAAGATTGTTCATGTCGACATTGGAATGATTGATGCCCCTTTGGATTACAACATTTTATTAGGTCGTAGTTACACATATTTCATGTCAGTGATCACGTCTATATTTTTTCGAAAGATGTGCTTCCCCTATGAAGGGAAGATCATTACCATCAATCAATTGACTTAATACGATCCAACATCCATGACCTCCCCTGAGTCCATTATCTTGTAAATGTCCATCAAACAGTCTTCAACTTCTTCCACCAGTGTCTCACTCGGAGTCTATAAAGATTCTTCATTGTTGGGCGCTTTCCCTGGTCCTCCTCCTCCCCTTTTAGAACCTACTTCTATGAGTGTTTGCATGTTCCAAGCATCATGGGCTTCCCTTAAGTAGACCAGCACACCTAACCAACAACCAGCTCCTTAGCTCCCTATTCTTTCCCTTCCAGCTGAGCCCTCTGGATCCACCCCCCTAGGACCTCCTCCATTTGTGGGTGCCTCTCCTATGTTTCCACCAAGAACTGTTCCTCCAGGTCTCAACCATCCAAGAGCTATTCCGCTAAGACACTACCCTGTAGGCTAGATAAATTTTTTATTTCCTCCTCCAAGAGTATTTTTTGTCCTTGTGATGGCTTCACTGGTCCTTCCTAACATGACTCTAGGGATCCCAGTATGGTACATCGATCCCCCTACAAACATTCCACCTAGTCAGCTAAGACCTTATCATGCTTTGACCCTAGTTCAACTAGTCCCCATGACCCCTGCCGTTGCTTCAGTTCTTTCACAACCTCAACAGGAACTAGCTCATGTTTCCAAAGCATCTGGATAGGGTGGAAATCTACAAGGAAAGAATTAAAGGACAAGCGTCCCCAAACTCCTCCATCCCCTAAGGCTCCAAAGTCATCACCTTCATGTGCTTTGTGTAAAGTTGTTTGGCACACCACCAATAATTGTCTCAAGCTTCCAGAACTCAAACCTTTGGTTCCTGAAGCGTTCCCTGAGTCCAATATCCTGGAAGTCCATGTTAACTTCTCGAGCCCACCCAAGAAACTAAAAATGTTGCACACAAACCAACCTTGTGCCCTGTGTGATATTCATGGGCACTTCCCATTGTTGCCCTCATCTCGATCAATTTCATGATTTCTTTGGGGCAATTCACGAATATGTGGCCACTCGTAGTGGATCATCTACTCCTCTACCCATGGAATATGGTACCACTAGTCAACCATAATAGGAATACTCTAGCCCCACTATTTTGATCCCTCCCACCAATGTCGAGATGATGGACACCACAAGTCACATCTTATTCCTGTCATCATCCTTGAGTTCTGTTGAGGGCCCCGAAAATTGGGTCGACAACAAGGGGGATACTCGCCCGGTTCGGACCTTGGTTGGCAGCTCCTTATCCGTTTGGTATAGCGGGTCCGACTGGGGATATGGGACCAGTTTCCCAATCCAGTGTGTGTGTGTGAGAAAGATGGGTGTTTCTGTTCTAAATGGAATAATTTTATCTAATCTAATGTTATGCTATATATTCTAATAAACAGAAAAACATCGAAATTTATGCTAACCCGGGGTGTGATCTTTCTTCTATGCGATCTAAAAAGATTTCATACAATAACTGGTAATAAAGATCATTCAGTTATCATAAGAAAAGAATTTGATAAAGATGAGCTACTTCGTATAAGAAGTTAGACCAAACAACTATTAAAACTTATCGCATAAATGAGCTATTCATACACTAAACATAAACAAATAGTTATCACCGTACAAAAGTGCCAAATGATAACTCAGACATTCATGCTGCAACATATAAATAACTGAAAACTGAATATCGCTTTAATGCATAAGCAGAAATGGTTAAGAGATAAAAGTACCATTTATAACTAGTCCTACTCATGAGCTTCAAGCAATGATTGATTTATCTCTCCTTGATTCAACATCTACTAAGAGTACAGAAGTGCAACATCAGTAGCAAATATCAAATGAAAATATCAAATAAACCTTGTTCCATCATTCACCAAAACCTCCTTTGAGGGTGCAAAAGTGCATGTTCTAAGGACAAGTTTTTGATAAATTTCTGGACCCTTCTCTAAATGCATGAGAAGGGTTTAAATACTACTAACTAAATAACTTATTTATAGAAATTGAGGATTCGGTTTAAATGATTGTCCTCTTTCTAAGCAAAACTATTCTAAAATTAAATCTACTAACTATTTCTAAATCTGCTCCTTAATGTCGCAAGCATTCAGTGTTTTTCTGAGTAGAGTTGGCTGATTGTCTTCCGCCTTTGGTTGAGTTAAGCAAATAGAAATGGCAAGAGCTGGCATTATCTTCTCAGTAAAATTGATGATATGCTTGAGAATCATCCAATGAATATGTAGCATTACCATGTATGCCTGGTAAAAATCCCATTTCAACTTGGTTAACTTTCGGACTGCTTATGCTTTTCCTTCAGTCTTCTGTTTCCAGTTTGCTTCTATCGCTGATTTTTTTGCAATTTTTGGGGCTCGCAGGTGTCGCATATCTTGTGTAATTCTTGTGATATTTGCGATGTGCGATATGCGATATCGCATATCGGCGATGTTTTAAAGTTTTTCAATGTGAGTGTTTGTCTTCAGTATATGCGATGCGATGAAGTTTCGCGTCGCAATATCGCCTTTTATCATTTTAACTATTTAGAAGGTGTATCCTCTCATCCTTTGTGTGATGCGATATCCTTTAAGGAGTAAATTTAATTTTCTTCATTATGAAACTTAGGTTTTTTAGATTTTCCAAGGTATTTTCCTAAGTCCATGATGTTGTAAGTTTCCTCTAAAAAAGAAAATGTAACACTAACTAATTTTTTTGAGGGTCCCCACTTATTTAGTATTAGAAATAATACTTCATAAGGAGGGGGGTTGTTCGTGGCCACAACAATTGGCGATTCACTTGGAAGAACCAGCTATCTCTGTGTTTCTATTGAACCTTTTAAGCTTCCTAAACGGAAAATTTTTCAGAAAATTAAACTTTCTTATGGAAAGATAAAGTACATTATGCTCTAACCTGTCAATGACATTTTGCTTCAACCATTTTCATCTTTGATTATTTGCTACCTCAAGTTAATCCTTGTGTTTACATCAGTCATTGCTTGGTCTGTAAAGATAAAACAAAATCTTCTCTGTAAACCAGTTTTTAAGATATACTCATTTGTCGTAGGTAGAGCCTCTGCTGCCAGCAGGCGTTCATAGCCTCGACAGGGTTACCTTTTACCTAGAAATGATCCTTTATCCTACTTAAAGAAACCTACAACTCTCAAAGAAGAATCCACATCTACACTTATTACTTTTTGATTTTCTTTTTATTCTTAAAGAACAATGTCTTGGTTTGGTGGCCAATTTATGACACAGTCATTCACTTGATTTATAACTTTGCTGAACAAGCTGGCTCTGATGAGACCCTTGCCTCTTGATTGTAACAATCTTGAGTCATTGCCTTGTATGGTTGCAGTATTTGGCAAATCCAGCAGGTTATAATATCTGTGATTATGATAAGCCGGCTCGTGATGAGACCTCTCATCTTCAAGATAAAGTGTATCTTGGATTGTTCCTCTGAAAGTTGTGAATTTCCTTAGTAGGGAGGAATCATTGTCTTCTTTAGATAGCTCTGGACGACAATGATAGAGTTTTGAAGTAACTGTTCTACAGAGAAAATTTATTTTGTTATTGATACCTTTTCATTGCACTGATATAACATTTCTTCATAAAGGTTTAACTTTTCATCAAACTTTTATGAAGTTGAAACTAGTGTCATATCTAGGCTAGAGTCTTTAACTGTATCTTTCAATAATAAAGATCAATTTTCCAAAAGATTTGCTATTTATACAAGCGAAAAATCAAAATCTGAGAGTTGGTATCTTTTTCGTAAATGCCTAATGTAACCATTCACAACTGGTTTTATTCTGAAAAAGAGAAAAACTATTACTCTACAAAATAGAAGACTAATCTTCTATGGAAAATATTTCTTAAGAATTTGTCCATTGACAGGCAAAGAGTCTCTTTTACTTGCTAAATCCTTTAACACAAATGTTGATGGACCTATGACTTCTACAATTTGAAAAGGACCAAGCCACATTCTTTGAAATTTTGTATGTTTACCCCTTTGTTCGTGTGCCTTGTCCCATTTTAAAACTAAATCTCCTACCTGAAATTCCTTTCTGGTCATTATATTTGAATCAAAAGAGGATTTTACTAGTGCCTGATGATGAGCATGCGTTTTCTTAGCTTGTTCTCGCTGTTCTTCTAATTTGATTATTTCCATTTGCCTTAAGTGTAATGAGGAAGTTGGTACTTCATCAATGTATTGGACTAGAGACAAAGAAGGAATTGCTAAATGAGTCGGAAGAACAACTTCTCTCCCATAAACTAAATTAAAGGGAGAAGTGTCGATGGAAACTTTTTTTCGTTATTTAGTCTGCTCATAAAGCGTATATTAAGGATTTATGCCAATTTTTATGATTTTGGTCTACTGTTCTCTTGATAATCCTGATTAAGTTTTTGTATGTATACTCGGCTAATCCATTGCCCCGTGGATAATAATTGGCCGAATATTTAAGTTTGAATCCTCTTTTAAGTGCAAATTGAGTCATTGCATTTCCAGAAAAGTATGATGCATTATCGAACATTAAAGCGGAAGGTAATCCAAACCTGGTGATTATAGATTGATCTATGAACTCAATGATATTTTCAGCATTAGCCGT
>APFE031062135.1:0-14430 GCA_000404065.3 Pinus taeda | reverse complement strand
AAAAAAAAAAAAAGAAAAAAAAATGTGTATAAGCCTGAAAACCAATCATGGATTGGCAGTCTTATACAGAAAATATAGAGTGAAAATCAGGGACACCTGACACTCTATATTTTCCAAAACAAATCTCCTCTCCTCTTCTTTCCATCTTCACTTCATCTCACTCACCCATTTCATTCCACCTCCATCTCATTCTCATCACCATTTCACTTGACTTCACTCCATTTTCACTCCATTTTCATTCCATTCCATTCCATCAATAAAAGTCCCCCTTCAGGACTATTTTCATTCAGTTGTTTTTTCTCTAAGCTATCTTTGTGTAGTTCAGGGGGTACTGTTTTAGTTTCCGCAGCTGGGAACCGTTTCCGCAGCCAGAACCAGTTTCCGCAACTAGGAACCATTTCCGCAGCCATCATCACTCTATTTTCAAAATACAATCAACTGTTAGTGCCAAAATCATGAAATGCAGGTGTACGTGAGCTAAAGACATGGGGCATCTTCAAGATATCAAAGAAGAGCAACTGGTTAGAAACCTTGAGCAAAGATTGACAAAGTTTCCAAAGGTATGATCAAAAATCTTTATCAAACAACACTTCAAGTCATAATTATGTATAGTTATTAACCCATAACCGGTTCTCCTATGTGCAATGATTTAATATATTAGCCCAGTATCATTCTTATTCCGCACTATCACTCCACACACCTCGCATTCATTTCCCTAACGGTCCTATGATTACTCCGAGTTCAAACTCAAGAATGACTGCACTTCCATTTATTACCTGTACTCTTAAGACATGACCTATTGTGTTACGGCTCTTCCTAGCCATAATTTCCGCAGCCGTCTATTGAGATGTGTAAAATATCATACACAGTCATTCGACTCGGGAGAATCCTGCCGTTATTCCACTTATACCATAATCCTCGCATACACTCATATTTCATTTTATGAACTCAATCACCATTTCTCACCCACTGTTATTCCTGTGATTCGGGCATTTCTCTGTTTCCGACTGCAGTCACTACAGTTCGCTTTACACCTTGATTGCAGCCACTACAGTCATCCTAAACCCCGATTGCAGTCACTACAGTCTCTCCTAAAAACCCTGTAACAGAGCCATTTTTCCTTAACCCTCATACGCAAAAGAACCCTCAGTGGATTTAAAGCAGAGGATGGGAAAATTGCTGAGAGCCGAGCCGGAAGGACCAAAATACTTGGAGGGTTATCCCCAAGTTAAGGAATTATTGAAGAAAGTCAAATGGCTCCGATTTATCCAGAAATTCAAAGGGTATAACAAGGAGGTGACCAAAACTTTTGCGAGGTCCTTTAATGGACAAACAATGGAGGTTGGAGACTTGAAGTTTACAGTGACCGAGGCCACAATAGCAACTGCCACAGGCCTACCTCAAGAAGGAGAAAGGTGGTTTAAACATAGAAGCGTGGACGATCAATTCTGGAGAACCATGCTACAAAACCAAGGTATGGATACCACTGTATTCACAAGAGGCATCCCTGTGCATGTATTAAAAGAGGAATGGTCTAGTCTACTGTTAGTCATCCAGAAATTTATCACACGTGAAGGTTGTTTTGGCTCTATGTACATGTATCATGTTAGGCTAATGATGAATTTCATAGATGGTCACATTCTTAATTTGCCTCATTTTCTGCTATCAAGTTTGAAAAAGATGAGTGTTACGGTTCAAAAGCATGTAGGTAACATTGAACCTCATCTTTACCATCATGGGCTCATAAAAATTCTTATTGAGGATCAGTTGAAGAAAACTAAGGATACATGGGAACAATTTTTAACAAGAAACTACTTTGAAGAGCCATCTGAGGCCTCTGGAAGCAATCCACCAAAAATCCCAAGGAAAAGTAGGAGGAAGGAGAAAAATGTTGCAGCCCAAGACTCCCCTACAAAATAAATTCAAGAAATTGTCCAAAAAGAGGAAGAAGACCAAGTTAAGAATAAGAAACAAAAGAAAGAAAAAGGCAAAATTACCACTCAAGAAGTCTATCCATCCCCTGAGCAATCCTTAGAAGAAGACTACCAGCCTCTGTCAGAAAGGCTAATAGATCTTAAAGTTGCTGCCATGGCCAAGAAAAAGCAAAAAGGAAAAAAGAGTGCACAAAAGAAAAGTATGAGTCCATCCTTGAGAAGGAGCTCTAGGCTAAAAGGGAAATGGAATAAAACCAAGGGAGATCAGTTCCACTTTATTGATTTAAGTGAAGAAGCACTTGAGAAATCTCCAGAACAGCCAAGCCTTGAATCAAGTCCTCCACGTAAGGAAAGCCCTTTTCGGCCAGAAAGAGAGAGCAATCCTCCTCCACCAGATTTTGAGTTTAGAAAGAGAAAGTCACCTGAGGTAGATCCTAGTCAGCAAGAGGTATATAATTACCTGGAATCTTTAGAACAATCAGTTGCAGGACCAAGTACCTCTCTGCCACTTGATGCACAAGTTTAGTCTTTGAAACAGGAAGTATTTGAGCTAGAAGTCCTAAATAGACATATCATACAAGAAAATGAAGCACTTAAAGAGCAGGGTAAGGTAGACAAAATTGTCCATGACAATGCTATGCTTCATTTAGGACTGTGGCATAAGAAGAATAGAAGACTGAAGAAGAGATGCAAAAAGTTAAGCAGAGCATTGATTAACCTCAAGTTCAATTGTCTAGTTAGAAAGCTAAGGATGATGATGATGATGGCATCAAAGAAGAAGAAAAGAGGACTAGACGTCCTTGCAGAAGCCTCAGAGCATGTGGATTAGAGGGAAATAACTCAATTTTGGTTTCATGAGGACATGCAACACCTTCACAGTGGGGGTATGTTGAGCCTCAAACCTGCACCTTCCTATACGCCCTCTTAGCCTTCTTTCTCCACTCACTTCATTCACCCAGTTGTTAAATCATTGCATTATAGTCTAAAAAGGACTGTTTATATGGTTTTCTGACTATACTTATGACTGTTGTTTGGTTTAGTTTTTTTGTTCATGCAGCTGCGGAAACTTGTCAGTTCCCGCAGCCAGCACAGGTTTCCGCAGCCAGCACAGGATTCCGCAGCTATTTTTTTAAAAGTTGTGCTACAGGTGTCCTATGAAGAAATGATCTACATGGGCAAGCTCCAGGTGGCAGATACATGGAACATGTCTCTTCAAATCGGCCAAATCATCCATGGGAGGCCGCGGTCAACCAAAGTCAAAGACAAGGCCAGCCAAAGAGTTCAGCGGTGGCACGTCACTATTTTGGGCATGTGAATGATACGTGGCACAGTCCTCAGCTCATGAAGGCACCAGCACACCTGGAGATCGTTCCTGAGACCTGAATCTAACAGCCAACCACTCCGAAGATTTAAGAAACACGGTGACAGTTACACTAGATCTCGGCTGAAGGGATCTACGTGTCTTTAGCAATGCAATTAATAGCGTAGAAGTTGTTAATTAGCTTTAGTATTTTGGCATTATAAATAATGCGTCGTTGAATGCTGTGAAAGAGCTTTTTGATATGTATGAATTCTGAACTGTTGATGTGATTCCGAACTACTGGTTATCTTATCACCCCACTGTTTTATATGCTGTTGTTTAATACATGAGACGACTTTTCTGAGTTCAGCCGTGTGATTATTTGTTGGTTGGCTGAAGTGGCAGAGGGCCCCTGCACGCTGAAGCCTTGTAAAGTGTTCATTTAGTTTCATTATGTTTTTGTTTTTATCATTAGCTTGTACATAATATGCCGTTTTATGTTTCTGATGTTTATATTTTCACCTTTGTTTTCTTAGAACTGTAAACTGATCAGTGCTTTTCTGCAAGTTTTCTTAGGCAGCCCGGGCAATTTTTCATCTTTTTGATAACTTTTGGCATATGAGATCATCTTGTCCTTCCTGCTAACTTTCATTTTCTGAAGTTTAAATTCAGCATTGTCCTTTTCAAGTTGTGATTTGCTTATTTATTTTTCTGCTATTTAGATATCATACTGCTCATCAATTTATGGTTTCTTTCTATAGTCAAGTGACTATATCAGCAAGAAATCAGAATATTACTAACTGTAGTGTGATTTAGTTATCATATTGCTTACTCATGGTTGCTTTCCACAAGGTAGATTGAGCTGAATGGTAAAGGACTAGAAGAGTTCAAGTAGTGTGATTAGTTTTGTTATGCAATTTACTTTCTTGTCATTTAGATATCATATTGCTTGACATGTTCACGATTACTTCCCCAAGGTAGATTGAGCTGAAGGGTAAAGGATTTGAAGAATTCAAGTAGTGTGATTAGTTTCTTTTATGCAATTTACTTTCTTACCATTTAGATATCATATTGCTTAACTTGTTCATGATTACTTCCCAGAAGGTAGATTGAGCCGAAGGGTAAAGGATCTGAAAAGTTAAAGTAGTGTGAATTAGTTGCTTTTCTTTAAGTTTGAGTTGTTTTTTCGGTTTTTGCTTTCTTTTCATTTCGGCAGCAAGGATACTGGGCCATTGTCATTAGTTTACTATTTGATGCATTTATTTCCTCTTAAGAATTTATTTCGTTTTAGATTATTTTAAAGCTTTCTTTTGAAGCACTTTCAAGTTTAGAAACCATCACCATCTACACTCCATACTTCACTTTCATCCTCACCATCACACATTAAGGAAAAAGAAATCCAAAAACAAACTAAAAAGCTTAAAACAACAAAAGACTAAGGAAATGGTTATCTAGTACATATAGTACACTTCACTTCGTCAGTTTACGAACCCCGGGTTGACATTTTAAATAGCTATTTAGATCACAATAAATTGACCAAACAACAGCCTTGCTACAAGTTTCACTTGAGAGAAGATGAAAAGGTGAAGTTTAAAAAGTATACATGACCCTTGTGAATAATAGTAACATACATACAAAATTTATATGAAAAAAAGTCACATACAGAAATCCTACCCATGGAAAATAAAAACTAGGAGCCATTACCATGGTAATTACCAATAGTATTATGTTGGAAACATCTATTTGATCCTATCAATGAATACCAGCAACATTACTAAAGGATTTTCCTGAGGTATTGGCAAAGGAAAAAAACTATATAAAAATATGGTGATCAAGGAGTTGAGTATTCATTTGAAAGATTATTCATGTTTCATCTTATCTGAAATAGGTGTGCATCAGGGAGCAAGGAGAAGGTTAAGATCTAAAATATCTGAAAGTTTATGGATATGCTTGATTGACCTATTTATGTTTAAGAAACTAACGTTGATATAATGGTGCTATGATCTAAATATGTTTGCTGAGATATGTGATTTTTTGATAATATGTGGGCAAAGATATGTATCTGACATGGGTTTTGTTTACAACAATGATTTGATTCAGTAATTTGATATCTGTATGCAGATTTATTTTTGGAATGTTGCGTACATATGTGGACACTTTTCATACTAGTCATGTATACATTTTGATGATTAGGGTTTGATGTCTTATTCAGTATAATGAAATATGCACACAAGTTTTATGCATGGGAAGTATATACACAGATTTGTTTAATGGAAGTCACATATGTGTTTTAGGGTTTATAATTTTTTCTTGTTGATGACAATTAATGAAGCCTATGTTACTTGTTGTTTTTCATCAATTATGTCTTGATCAAAATGGTATGCATTTGATAGTGTGGATTGGATCAATTTGGTTGTGGCTTGTTATATTAATCAATGATAATGTTGCAGAATTGTGATTGGTTATTCACTTATTCAATATTGGTATATCTGTGATTAGTTGTTGTTGTCACTCAACATTTCAATGATTCATTGTTTGATATAGTTTGACAATTTTTCAGTATTCAGTGATTTGAGATTTGTATGCAAGTTTTATGCAAGGGAAGCGTGTATATATGCATATATGCTTCAGAAAAATCACATATATATTTTGGGGTAAATTTGACTAGGGTTTGTAATGACTACATATTAGTTCTATGATAATGACAATGTGGGTATTAGAACGATTGATTGATTTGAACAATATTCATTGGTTGATTGGTATATTGGTATCTTGGTATTGAGCATATTATAGGGTGTGGGTCTAGTTTGAAAATTAGATAAAAAGTGGTCTATAGGTTTCGATACTTGAGACAGGTGGAGCTAGTATGAAACATTATGCAACATGGTCCACAAGGTGCTGAGGGTTGTAACCTTTAGTGAGGGGGTAGGATCTCCCTTTCAGTAGGAGTTGGTAAACAAGATTAGGGAGTAGTAGCTACCTTCCAATGGGTGTTGGAGAATGAGTGGAGGTTGTGTTATATTCTTTCCATGACTAACCTACATAGTGAACTGGGGGGTTAGAGGGGGGTGGAGCCCCCCCTTCATTGCGCCGATTATGCAACGGGGGGGAAACAACCCCCCCTGTCTAGGGGGTTTGAGGGGGGCGGGTAGCCCCCCTCTATGGGGTCTCAGGCAGCGCCCCAGGAAAAAAAAACTTTTGACCCTATATTAGGTTGGGTGAACCTACCTATGGTTTTCGGTCCATGGTTTTGGACGTGATGGTTTTTCGGTCCATGGTATTGGATGCTTCGACATGTATAACTATGTATTGTAACATTGAAAGGAACATAATGAAAAATCAAGCTGGTAGTCTCGGTTTTGAGATCCAGTGGGAAATCTCTGTGTATATGTGTTTTATGTGTTATGCTCTCGCATTTTTATTTTTCCTGTGATTTAGAATTCGTATGCAGGTAATTTCTGTACGGCGTTAAAACCTACACGATCAACATGCATACAAACAGGATTTAAGTCATTCGATGCATATTTACACAACAGAACTAGGAAGGGCATAATACACAGACACGCGAAAATCCACACAACACGCATATTTCTATTATACATATACAGACTTCCATTACAGCCTAAGGCATTTCAGCCTTAGGAATGAGTTCTCCTTTCGGTTACATTTCGACCACAAAAATTATATCTATTGCTCTATCTATCACCTCCTTACACAGACTCTCTTTATATAAGAGATTACAACAGTAGTGGATCATTTAAGATGCATGATTCCTCCCACAATCACTCAACAAAACCCTAATCTCCCGTTATGCACACATATGGCATATTAAATTACATTAAATAAGTCTTTGAGAGATTTATCCATTCCATCATTTTAGCTTGTCTTAAATAGATTTTTCCCATGTTCAGCTTTGATGGTCCACACCCTCTCGTTCTCTGCTTTGGATTCCTCTTTTGATTAAGGGGGGTTAGATGCTTCTGCATCGGGCTCCCAAGGCACAAACATTTATGACCTTATGGTCATATGCTTCTCCTTATCCTTAGCAATTCTACCCACATCTTCAGTGGAATTTCCCTCATGATCTTTTGTGAGCTGCAACCAACCTCTGCAGTAATAGTCTTCCTCTGCTACACGATACCTCACCAAGCTTTCTCCTCTGAGCTTAGTATTTTAGCATCCTTCTAGTTCTCTCCTCTAGAACAAATTGAGCACTCCTTCTCTAGGTTGTTGTAAGTCTTCTGACCTTCCACTGTTGTTTACTACACACAGTAAAGACCATAACTCTCAAATCTTCAACATAATTGTACCTCTTCTCCTTCTGCTTGCACTCCTTCTTCCTTCTCGAAGGAAAACTTTCCCTTAACCTGCTTTTGCAAGAAGAATCTTCTTCTTCTCTAATACCAAATGATGAAAAGGAAATAGGGGTATATCCATTTTCCCTTTCTTTATAAATAATCGATCTTGAGGCATGTGGGTTATGGGCCACAATACATATCAGAAGTGTTCTTATAGAGCTTAAGCCTCAGAACCCGGGACCATACAACATATTGGTTTTTCTTTAAAAAACTAAGTCCTCAACACTTTATCGGATTACATAGGATTACACGAGAAAACCCACTTCACAGCATAAGCCGGATCTAAAAAAGATTTAAACTGCATTCATAAAACTCCATCAGGTCCACTCTTTAGTCGCTCTAAACTTGTCCGCTGACCTTTCCGATCTCTGATACACTCAATTGTCAAAACCTCCGATCTATCGACTATCAGTGTATCACCATATCACTTAATTGGTCGTTGGAGTGTCAGGCCATCAGTAATCGGCATTCCCACTATCCACTGTCACTTGCCTCTCTGTATTTGCGGTCAGCGATTAGATCTGGATTGTTGATCCTAATCTCGATCTGACGGTCCACACTTAATCGCATGATAGCAATCGTGCTATTTTGAAGTTTCATTCCTTTGTAAAACAATTCTCCGATGCGATAGTAGTAGATCTCTACTCCTCTGCGACTTCATCTATACCATTGATCGATGAGATCCAATGGCTCCTGTGCCTAACTTGATTTGTTCCTCTTTAACTTGATCTCGTTTGCCTTCAATGGACTTTGTGTTAAAACACAATTCTCTGACATAGTCTGTCAAAGTACACACCATTCCATAACATAATTAACTCTGTTTAATCAATGGATCGCCAATCCTTATAGTGATTGATGGTCGATCAACATGCATAAAAACGGGATTTAAGTCATTTGGCGCATAAATACACAGCAGAATTGGGAAGGGCATAATACATAGACACACGGAAATCCACACAACACACATATTTCTATTAGACATATACAAACTTCCATTATAGCCTAAGGCATTTCAGCCTTAGGAACGAGTTCTCCTTTCAGCTACATTTCGACCACACAAATTCTATCTGTTGCTCTATCTATCACCTCCTTACACAGACTCTCTTTATATAAGATATTACAACAGTTGTGGATCATTTAAGATGCATGATTCCTCCCACAATCACTCAACAAATCCCTAATCTCTCGTTATGCAAACATATGGCAGATTAAATTACATTAAATAAGTCTTTGAGAGATTTATCTATTCCATCATTTTAGCTCATTTTAAATAGATTCATCCCCTGTTCAACTCTGATGGTCCACGTCCTCTCGTTCTCCGCTTTGGATTCCTCTTTTGATTGAGGGGGTTAGATGCTCCTGCATCAAAGATTATTACTACTATATTCTCGAAAAAATTTACCACTTAACAAAATGCACTTATATTGAGTACACATGGCTTATGAACGAGGATCGATGGACATGTTGTCCAAAGGGATGCTAAGGGAACTGCTATGCATGCTTCTATTTTCATTTGGAGGTCCCTAATACTACAGGTCTACAATCTGACGTCAAATCCAATCTAATTTTCCTTCCAATTTAGTGATCATGGATTGGTGTTGTTGGAATTCCTCGGTCAAAAATAGAATGTTGGATGATTTTTGACTAAGCTACTAGTGGAGGACATTGATCTCTTCATGGTTTTTGATATGAGGATGCGGGAAACAATTGTAGGGGCTAGAATTTTCCAATGATCTTATGTAATAAACGTTGCAAAAAGAACACCACATGTGAGGAAGACCACGATATTCAAGGATGTCCACAGACCAACTTGAGAGATACCTCTACAAGAGAATCAAAGATAGAAATTTCGAGAGTAAAACCAAGAGGCTGAGTATTTGACCCCCTCTTCCAACTTTAGTTGTGACTGAAACCACAAAAGGAAATTGAGAACCCTTTCTCGCATGATTAATATATTTTGATAAAATTGGAACTTCCCAATTTATCTTCCGGAGAATTCTTGAGGCTTCTACACTATTCAATGTTGAATTATACCAATGGATTGAAATAGGGGAGAAGAAAATAAATATAACATATAACAGATAACCCATAAACTCCAAACCTTTTCTTTTGAAGTGGAGAGGACCAGGTGAGTTTCCAACTCTCTCGTAAGAGAATTATGGCACAAGAAATGCAAAATAGAGGAAAACTCCTGGAATGGAGAATACTGCAGAAACGTTGATATGTAGCCCATCAAACTAATTCCACAGACACAAGCATGTGATTATCCTTCATGAATGCAGTCATCCCCTTAGAGATATCCCATGCTTTAGGAGTTGATACCATTTTTATTCTCATCAATTTAACCCATCGATTCACCATTAGAACTAGTATGAAGACGAAGGAAAAAGAGAAATGGAGTTCATAATATAGCAACTTCTCATGCATTAAATAAATGTCCCCATATATTTCATTCTCTAAGACTTCCACGTCAATCAATATGACATATGCATCCTGCCACTTGTTTATCATTAAATTAATCACCAAGGGAGAAGGCTTGGAAGGGTGTCTTATACCATTCACCTTGGTATAGATTTTAATTTGATTTGATATTTATATTCTAATAGAAAATTTGAGACTAGAAATATCTTTAGCATATATCATGACATCACTATCTAGCTTGAATATCTATTAACAATACATTTCTCTTCTTTCAGTTGATAAGCAATATTAGCTTGTCCACGGGGTGTTAGATAAATGATGATCGGGTGCATCACTAAGGCACTACTAGATGTTCTCATCAGTTCAATTCCCCCGCTTATTCCGGTGTTATTCTTGGACATGACCATAATGTAGCCTCATCGTTGCCAAACTTATAAAAAAAAGACAAGAAATATTACTTTGAGAATCAACTTATTTATTTTGGTTGCGGAGAATGTGGAAATTGGTCTTGTGTGAGAATGACTCCAGAGTGCCATTAATTCTTTAGAGGAGATAGGAAAGAATATTGTTTTTTGCCAGAGATCTTGAATAAAGGTGTTTAAATGTGATTATAGAATAGCTAATAATGACTATGGAAGAGATGCCTTTATCTTTGGCCAATTGTAGGCCAAGGTGAAGACCATATAGCTCTGCGGGATTATTTGTTTTGTGACCGAAGACCTAGGTAAAATTTATTTCTTGATCTCCATCAGGATTGAAAAGAATCCCTCCCCCTCCTGCCACCCCTCTAATTTTTAATTTATTTTTATTTTTTTGTCGATCAAGAAAATTCCATTAAATTATCAAATAGAAACGACATACGTTCTGGAGGCCTTTCTCTCTCTCCACTTCACTCCGATCAAATTTGTTAACAAGAAGATAAATGCAAAAACATAAATGATGTGTTCATTTCTTCCATGTATTCCAAGGAAAAAATGGCTATATTACCCATAACAAAAACAAAACTAGAAAACATCCTACAATTTTCATCACTGGTTGCGTCTCACAGAAGCCAACTGCTCCATAATTTCTCCCTGGATGTATTGAACATCATTGATATAGGTTATTATATTGTTTTGGTCGACATGCCTCTATTGATGGATAATGTCTAGGTTAGCGTGAATATCCCATAGTTGATCGACTATCATTCCAAGTGAGGGAGGTTTCTCTACTCGTCCTAAAGATTAGGTTGGGACATGAGCCACCTCGCCTTCCACATCTTCTCCTCCCACCTCATCCTCATTCTGTTCCTCTACCCGGTCAACACATTCACCAAGCTAGCCGCAGAGGTCACCACCTCATCAGGAATGCCCGCACTGACACATCATGTCTTCCATAAGAAGCTGGTAGACCACACAACAGGAATTCACAACAATTCGTTTACACCACTAGTTCCAGGATTTCCAGTTGACCGCCCTACTCAGATGCACATTGTGTCACTTGGGGCCTAACCTTGGAGCAAAGACATGCTTAGGAAAAATATCTCCCCAAGAGAAGGAACAAGCCCAGAAACCCTAGTAATGGAATAATTCACAACATGTAAGTAAAACAGAGTGCAATTTTCCCTGTTATCGAAATACCTTCATCCATTTGGCCCCTTTTTTCCAACCCCAACCCAGACACACATTGTTACATTGAACCGTTGGGCACCTAGAAAACACCAAAATTCCAACCACTCTTGGTCGAAAGCAATTGAACTCCCTGTTATAATTATCCTTATAAAGCCAGATGACACCCTCTTTCCTAGACCATCCACAAGAGGACCAAGGGGTCAAAACCCACTACTCACATTATCTCCAAAACCACTCAAGTAAATCATTTACAAGAAACACTAAAATGGAAAGAAATGCCTGAATTACCTGAGAAGTAGTATTATACCCTTCCCCAGTTGCCACTGAGATGAGGGCAAGAGCTTGAATATCAAATAAACCCAACCCTTGCTAATTCACCAACCCAGGGTCCCATATAGCTATTTGTTCGAATCTTGCTTGCAAGGTTTCTACAGCATGCTAGACTATAATGACTTCAATATCGCCGCTTGGGTCTTTAGAGAAGCACTCCAAATGAACTGAGGAGGTACTACCTTCTGACCTCCACATTTTCATCTCTCAAATGATGCTTCTGCTTGCCACAACCATCGCCAAGGGATTAAAAACTGATACAATCTCCAAGAACTTCACCTACAGACCACCTGACGTTTTGCACTCTCCACTAAATGTCTTCATTACTGTCATGTGGAAGGGTTTGCATTGCCCTGAGTCAGTGTGCTTCTGAAATCAGTCACCCCAACATGGAATTTTTAAATTAAAATAAGAAAATTTGATTTTTTTATTAAGAAAATAAATAATTTATAATAAAATAGAGTAGTTTTTTCGCCCAAAAAAATGAATACAATATTAACAAAAATTAATGTAATTTTAAAAATGATTCTAAAAAAAAAGTAAAATGCAAGAAATAAATATATATTATATATATATATATATATATATATGTATATATTATATTATATATATAAACTTAAACAAGATTTTAGGAAAACACAAATTTAAACATATATATTAAAAAAAGGAAAAAAAAAGAAATCATTAAAACAAAAAACCAAACAAAAATTTATAAAAGAATTGAAAATAAATCAATTTTAAATAAAAATAAAATCAAAAATTAAAAATTAAATAACAAAAAAGAGAAAATAAGTTTAAAATGGCATAGGGAGGGCAATGCCTCCACCATGGGGCCGACATAGCAGGTGACACGCCTGTTGAGCAAACGCTTGCCAAGTGGGGCCAGTGATGGGGGGGTGATGCCCAACATCGCCATCCCCCATGCCGCAACACACAATAGTTTCTGCAACATCGCCCCTCCACCCAATTTTATTTTTTTAATTTTAAAAGGTTGCTTTGGTTTAAATTATATTTATTATTATACCTTCCGCACATTTGTATTATGCATTTAATTTTGCTTTCACTGCCTATTAGTTTGCCTTTGACCAAAAATTTATGTCACTTATCTATAGTTTAACATTAGGAATTCAGTTTTTATTATTTATTATTATTATTTAAATTCATTTATTTGTGAGGTGCTTGGTTGAGGTCTTATTATGGGTTGTTTAGTAACTTCCATTTCTATTAGTTATTCATTTTTTGTTTTCAGTTTCATTTCATTTTTATTAAACTTTCTGATTTTTTTTCTTTTTTCTATTATCCATTTTCTTGACTATTAAAAACACTTACTATATATATATATTAACCATATTTCTTAATTTTTGGCAATGGCTTTCAACAATACAATATTTTATTAGTTGTTTTATTTTTATGATTTGTCTTTATTGTTTTTAGCTTAATTAAGCTTTATTTAAGCTAAGCCGCACATACTAGCTACTATGTAGCCCTTGTTTAAAAAAAAATGAATTTATTAGTTTAATTTTACATTTTTATTTAATTTTATTTTATAGATTTTTTTTTAAATTTTTACTTTTATTTTTCCGCATTCTTAGTTTCAAATTTGGTATTTTTTATAATTTCACTTAAAATGATCATTTTATAGTCCTTTTGATATGTTAAGAACTATAATATTATTATTATTTTAAATTTTTTTTTGCTATTATTTTATTTTGAAGTTGTTTTTCTTGAATTTTTGAAATAAGAATTTTTTTAGTGCTGTTTTTCCTTTAGTTTTTTATTGTTGTTCCTCTTTTTTTTTAAATTGGTGTTTTTAAATATTTTTTAAAAATAAAAATATGTTCTCAAATTTGAGGTCTTTGTGATTTATGATTGAAGAAAAATCTTCTAGAAAAATCACATTGACAACTTATGGTCGACGTGTTTCGAATCACTACTGAGGTTCATCATCAGGACAAAGTTGGAGAGTAAGGTCGACAAATAAATATTTATAGTAGACATGCAACGGTAAAAAATTTAACATTGACTGAGTTAAATATTATATAATTAAAAATGGAACGTTATATGTTTCTAGAAATAATTAAAATAAGCAATTTATTAAACTATTTTTAATCTAGTTATTAAATTATTTTTACTTTTAATTATCTAATATTAACCACTAATGTTAATTAACAAACCATAAAAACACTAATACCTCTTCATAACTCTTATTTAAATAAGAAAATTCAACAATAATCAAAATTAAATTAATAAATAAAAGAGATAAAAGATGAATTAATTAAAAAAAAAAGGAAATCAAGAGAGAAAGATAAGATGTCCCATCCTCTTATGTCTTGTCTTATGAACAAAAATCATAAAATAATAAAAATAATTCTTTTGTGTTTTTTTGTTCGTCATGTTGTTTGAGTTTTTCAAAGAGTATATCAAGTTTGACATGTGGCTTGAGAAATTGCGACCAAGGGGCATATAATCCGTCAAAA
>APFE031062127.1:234133-245502 GCA_000404065.3 Pinus taeda | reverse complement strand
TGCTCTTTGTATCCTCATAATGTGCTATCATTTCCTCCTTGAAAATTGACCACGTAACAAGTTGTTTACGAGAAAAAATCCCTTTATACCATAAAAATTGATCCGGTTCTAAATATGAAGATGCAATACATACCTTTTGTAGTAGTGGTACACCATGTAGATCAAAATATTGCTCCATCTGTAGTATCCAATTTACTAGATCCTTTCCATCAAACTTCCTCATATCACCTTTTCTTGATTTCATGAGCTCGATCTTGAAATCACTGTAACTCTATACTTTTAGATCTTAAAGTTCTGAAATTGTCTCCTATAGTAGCCCTCTGAGTCCCCTTTCTAACCCTGCAAGTCTGATCAGAATTTGATTCTCCAAGAAAGAGTTATGCCCAATCTCCTAAGATGACCCAATTATATAATGTTTCAATAGAGCAAACTTGTACGATGTTCCACGTGTCACTATTTTGACCTTCGGATCTGAAAACTATGCACAGAAAACTACAGTCTGTCCTCTTTTTGTAACTTCTTACGAAATTTCAATTTGTTGCTCAGATAGAAAGTTATGACGATTTTCCCAAGGTCACCTATTTAGGATGTAGTTCGGGAGTCTGCAAAAACCCTAACTTCCTCAGATCATATATCCGAAAATATAGCGAGACAAGATCTGAAATTTGGACCCAAGATTCAGAACGATTTCTTCTCAAAAGGGTTTTTTCTTTAGCTTCTAAAACTTCGTAGTGAAAAAGTTATAGCGAAAATACCACAATGACTTGTTTTAAATGAAATTCTGGAGCTTGCAAAACCCTAACTTCCTCATATCATATATCCGAAAATATAGGGAGACAACATCTGAAATGTGGACACGTGGTTCAACAAGATTTCTTCTCAAATGGGTTTCTTTTTAGCTTCTGAAACATCGCAGAAAAAAGTTATAGCGAAAATACCACGATGACCTATTTGGAGCAGCGAAACCCTAGAATCCAAAGCTCTTATACCAAATGTTATGAAATCAGCTCACAAAAATATAGAAAAGATAGATGAATGCCTTAGAAATAAGCCTCTTCAAGGGGGCAACCTCCTTTACATTACACAAATGAACAATTCTCGGATGATACAATTGACAAGACGTCCTTTCTATATATAGGAGTCTAAGGGGTCATAATATAATCAAAGCCGACATAACAATAATAATGTAAGGGCGCAATAATAACAATAGTTGGCTTCTATGGGGCACAATAATAACAATATGTCGACTACATGGGCACAAAAATATAATAAGGGGGTTGTACTAATAACAATAAGGGGTTACACTGGTAGTATAGGGATCTAACAATAAGTGTGACCAAAAGGTTAAATGTGGTCAAGAACTTGGAGAATAGGGAGACCCCAAAATTTTTATGTGGCCAATGCCTGCATCAGATAACAAAACTCTAATACCAAGTGATAGAAACAAAAATCATTATCACACAAATATTCAAAATATGTAGAATATCCATTATAGGATAAATGATGTTTTTTATTTAAATCTTTTGAATATACAAAAGTGATATGATTGAATACAATGATGGGACACATATAAATATAAGGTAGGAGTGCCCTTTCCTAAGGAGTCATGTATTTTGAGACATTCCCTTTCATAATTATTCATAATTATTATTGTTGTTGTTTATGTTATTTTATTATTTGTATTATTCACATTCATGCTCTTAACAAAATACTCGCTTGTCATGGCCTCAACGGGCACAACATTCTCTCAAGCCACAAAGAGAAATGTGCAAGATCTCCTTGAGTGAATAAAAGATAATGATGCATGTATAACTGAGATAGAGCAATGAGTTATGTTGTTGTATGCTAAGACAAATGACATTAGGTCGACAAATTCCAAGAGTAGAAGATTATTGGGCATGTGCTTCCATGGTAGTAAACTTTATAAGTCACAAGTAAAAAAAGTGTACCCATGCCTCCAAATATTTTATAATATTTCAGCCAAGCTACTGCTAATTTGGGAACTATCTAAGGAATGAGGTAATAAATTTCAAAGAGTATTGAATGTTGTAAACCATTTAGAGAAATGAACCAATAAATATCCTCAGGCCTCAAAAAAATTCCTTAGAATCAATGTGTAAGAACTGACATATGATTCCATCGTTGTCAACTAGGCCTTGAAGGCTCTAGAGAAACTTGAGAAATGCATGTCCAGAGTTGTGGAGCAGTACCAACATCATTACTCCTTGGATGATATAATAATCAAGATGAAAAATCCACCATCCATTGTGGCCCAAGGAGAGGCTGGGTTAGATGAAGAAGTAAACATAAAACTAGATGAGTTGTTAAAAACTAAAGAATTGTCCTTTAGTGTATTCACTAGCACACGTATTAAAGACAATATTAGGAAACACCTTGTGGAGCCCAAGGAACAAGAAATGATACTAAGTTATTTCTTAGAATACTTGAGGAAAGAAGTACCAACTCTTTCTTATAACACTTCAGAGTACCATGTCATCATGGATAACTTATTACCTAAGAGAATTAAAATGATTGTATCATATTGTGAATTCTAGCTAGTTTATCTTTAAGATGTCCTTAGGGTCTCAATTGGGGATCCAATCCCATTGTAGTAGTTGTCATCTTTTTTACCAAGAGTTTTAAAAATTAAATTTCCTTTTGTATTTGAAAATCATGAGAATTTTGGGATTGTAACTGCTTTCCAAGAAGCATTTACTAATCCAACCTATGAATATTATAAGATTCTAAGAGAGAGGGACTTTTGTAAATTTTGGAAATCCTTGCAGACCAATGTTAGGAAGTTGGTGCATCTTTTATTTTAGTGATATATACTATTGATAAGCATGGAAGGCCATTGCTGAAATTGTAACTTGGCATGCATCACGTTTTGTTTCAAACTGTTCTTTAGCAGATTCATTTAAGTATGCACTCTATTAGATCAATTGTTGCTATTTAATGGACTATTCTGTCGACCAAGTAGTTCTTTATTGGATGCTTATTACTTTCGCATTTAATTTTTCTTTAATGAACACTTGTTAGACTAGATACTGACTATTCTATGTTTTCTCTTGTAAGTTAAACATTCATTATTGTCCTGGATATCAACTAACTATTTCCTCGACTTTGCATATATGGTGTTTATCCACTCATTGCTTCTTGTTCTCATCTATCATTAGGCTCTTAGTTGATTTAGCTTAGTTTCATTTATGTAATTAGATAGTTTAGTTTAGTTTGCATGTTCCTATGCTATGATGATTAGTCAATATCTCATAACATTAAAAAAACCCAAGTATGGTTATTGAGCTAAAATTGGAATGGATCTCTTACCCCAAATGGTGCGAGGTCAAATTGGGACCTCATATGGGAGAGAATACTTGTGACTATTGCTAGGTCATTCATCCCTATCAACAATTAGTTTAGCGCTAAAGGAGGGCCTGGATTGCATGAATGGTGAACATAATCCCTCCTAACAATCACATACCCCTCTTACCTATACTAAGCATACCAAAAGGGAAAGAAGTTATGAAGATGTTGCTTCTAAAACAAAAAACATAGAACCTTCTCAAGGAGTTTTGCATTTTATCTCTCCTACTGAGTTGAATTCCCTTAGGAATATTAATCAGGATTATGCTAGGCATATTGAAAGACTTCCTGTAGCTCCCCATATCCCTAGTAAGAAGGCTACTAGAATACCAGTCACCAAAGATGGTGTCTTGGTTGATTCTAGTGAATATCAAATTGAGCATGTGTGATGTCCCTTTCTAATACATAAAAGCATGAAATGATGAAGTCATAGCTTACTTGGATCCCATGGGCTATTGACAGAAAATAAGGGGGTTAATAGAATAAAATAAATAATAATTAAATAATTAAATAATGTGGTAAAAATTCACTATAGGAAAAATAAAGTGACCCATGGTTTTCATTTTCTAGCCATGGTTTCCGAAGGAGGAAAATATTATTAAAAGGAGAAGGAGACTCATGATTGGACATGAATAATTATTGGTGGATTTTCAAGGAGCTCAAGTAGCTTAATGAGAGAGGGAGAAACTCTCATTATTTTCTAGTTCCAACGTTTGCTAAGAAACCCTCATTGATCATATGATTTTCAAGGAATCGTCCATTGGAGAGGGCACATATCTATCAAGACAAGGAAGTCAATTTATTGTCTATCTACGAGGATGAGTTCATTGTTTTTGCAGGGGCCGAGTTACCATCTTAGGAAAGGAATTGATTAGTGAAAGGGGGACAAAATAATTGAGTGTTGTAGGTCAAATTTAACTAGTGAAAATTTCCTGTCCAAGGGAGTAGATTACTGGAGGCCTAATTAATTGATTTTCTAAGGGTGGAATTTTTGCAAGAGGCTGAGCTTCATATTTTCCATGGAAAAATGTGTGGTAGTCCATGGGATTGAATTAATCAAATTTATGGAGGCTAATATCATTTCTTCAAGGACAAATTACTAGGGATATTGAGGGCTAAATTATTTGAGCAAATTGATGGACGAGTTGTTGACTTGTTAAAGGTTGAATTGGAGGCCACATTGCTATTATTCCAAGGCCGAATTTGTGACAGAAAAGGAGCCATTTTTTGAGGTTTGTAAGGCTGATATTGCAGGGTTAGTTTATCTTGTTGGAGGGATGAATTACGGTGACAAGGACGACCACTTTGCCTGCTTGAAATTCTAATTAAAGGATCAAATTGACACAATATTCAAAGCAAGGATTTTTGAAGTATATCCACTAGGTTTTATCTCTAGAATTTATGTAAATTTCCTCCAGAGTATTGCATAAATAAAATATTACTGGATTTGATGCTTTCCATTTAATTTGTGGGTTTTTCACTTTGTAAATTTTATTTATTGTGTTGATAATTTCTGTTGTGCAAAATCATGAGTCTTTGGAAAGGAAATTCATGGTATAATTTTTGTGAAGCAAATTCCCTAAAATTAAAGTCAAATAATATTAAGGGATATTATAGTGGTATCAAAGTTGGGCATCCTGCCAGCTTGAAAGGGTTACCACAGTTGATGATTATAGGAGATCGAGGCTTTATAACTTATAAGAGGAAGAAGGAAAAGGATAATCCCTACATAGAACTGAAGGAAGAAGAAAGAAGGACGGGGGATCATGAGGATCAATCCCAGGAAAGTCCCAAACACATCCGTAATGTTTTAGCCAAATGATAGTAAGAGTTATCTAGAGGAAAAAATGAGATGGCTTAGGAGATAGCCAAAGGAAAACATGAGATGGCTTAGGAGATAAGCAAAGGAAAAAATGAGATGGCCCAGGAGATAGCCATAAGGCAACACGAGATGGCCTAAGCCATGAAAAACATCACTCAGTCGATGGATAGACTTCATGGGAGTCATATTAACAATAGAGAAAATGTTCACATAGAAACTATATCATATTCAGATGAAATGACAATCATCATGCTAAGACTAATAATTCATCCAATCCATTTCCCCTATCATAAAACAAAGCTTCATCAAGGCCACTATTTCCCAAATTCTTGGAGGAATTAGTAGATAACCAACAACAATGAGATGAAAGTTTCTTAGACTACATGAGGGAGTATGAGGCATGGGGGGAGAGTTCCACAAAAAAATTTCACTCTAGGATTACTGTGTGATCAAGCATAAGAGTACATCAAGGGATCATAACAAATGGTGGATGAACAACGATGTTTCAAAGAAGGAAAGACAACTAAATATCCAAACCTTGAAAGGTACTTATAATGGCATAGCTAGAGCACGGGTACACATGTTGGATACATATTTCCAACTTAATCCCATGAGTAAATCAAAGGAAATCCAGTAGGCCACACTGCATTTGGAGGTTGAAGCACATGAATGGTGGTATCATGGGTTTTCCACACTCGGTCATTCCAACATCACCTCATATTTGGTGTTTATTGAAATATTGATCCAAATATTTGACAAGAAAAATCTGAAGCTATATTCCCACGATCTAACACAACTTAAGAAAATAGGAACCTAGAATAGCTACATCAGAGAGTTCCAAAGTTTAGCAGTAATGGTAACATATATACCCCAGGATCGGTTGGTGATGGTATTTTTGGTGGGGCTAGGTGACCCACTACGTGGTTGGGTGAAGGATTTTAATCCTAGTACACTTTAGGACACTATTTCCAGAACTAGGGATATGGAATATGTAGTGCCCAAGAAGGCACTGACCAAATTGATTCTCCCATAAAAGAATAAGGAGAAGAATCCTTGATAGGGGAGGAAATATATGGAATAAACCATATATGAGTTAATAAGAAAAAATATTTTCTACAATTGCAAAGAAACTGGGGTCCCAAGACACAAATGCATGGGGAAAGGGAAGGTCCATTATATAGAAGTGATGTCAAACAATGAAGAGGAGGAATAGCAGGTAACAACACAAGAGGAGGAGCATAATAACAATGACAATGATGAAGAGCCACAAAAAATAAAACCTACAGGGGCCACCATAGCCATGATATCATATGTTCCCAGGTACGACACCTTTAGAGTAAGATGAATCATAAATAGCAAAATGGTCCATGGTCCTCATTAATGGAGGATCCACTCCGTTGAAACCCTGGTAGAAAGGAGGCACCTGGTTACATAATAATTTGAGGGTTTTGACATAGAGGTAGAAAGAGTATGAAAGATGGTGTTCTTTCCAGAAGGTCCTTTACATGGAATTGATGAGAGGAAATTACATACTAGTGGATGACTTTCATGTATCAGAGATTGATGAAATCAATGTGGTACTGGGGGTACAATGGCTCATTTCCATAGAAGGGGATTGGAAGGATTATCATACCATGGAAATGGAGTGGGTCATGCCAAAAGGACAAAGAGTGCTTCAAAGAGGAATTACCACCAATGCTCTCTGATTAGTTACAACTAAGAAAATTGAAGTTATCTTTCACCATGGAGACATAAAATAGGCTGCAAAGTACATGATAACACAACAAAAGGCATTATATTGGGATCAAAATTACTTAACAGATATCTAGGCCTTGTTGGATAAAATCCAAAAGGTTTTTGAGACTACTCTTCTAGGAAAACCACTAGACAAGGGTTTTGGGCATACTATATAATTACAGGAGGGGTCAAATCTAGTAAAAACTACACCATATAGACACCCTAAAATATTTAAGGAGGAGATCGAGAATATCATTAAGTAATTGTTGGATATGGCGCACATAAGGCCTAATACCATCCCATTTTCATTCTCCATGGTACTGGATAAAAAGAAAGATGGGACGAAGAGAATGTGCATAGACTAAAGAGCCCTCAACAAGAAGATGATAAAAAAAAATACCCAATACCATGAATTGATGAGCTCTTGGATGAGCTACATGGAGTAGTGAACTTATCAAAAATAAATTTGAGGTTGGGTTATCATCTAATCAGGGTTTAAGAGTAGGACTGTTAAGTTTAGGTATGTTCTATGCTAGAGCAATTTATTTAATTTCTTTTTCCATATTAGCAATCCAATCAGCATAAAGTAAATTGCAGATAGAACATGAATATAAATCGCAGAAGGAAAGCCAAGACAAGAGGACACAAGATGTGGCGCTAGCCAGGGACAAACCCCACATTGTGTGGGGAAACCCTTGATCAATTCTTCTTTTATGTTCTTCAAAGTTCAACAGAGAAAGAGAGAGAGAGAGATAGTACATTTACAATAGAAGTCAACACTTTGACTTATCTAGATCTAGCATAGATAATTTCAATAACGATGAGATCAGTTGAAGACATTCTACTTCAACTGATTCTCCAAGGTGATTCCTTCACCTATCATTGTGCTGCATCTTGTCCATTTGCTGCACCTTACCGTGTAGCACCATCATGCATCGTCATGCTGCTCATGATCTCATACATCACGTTGCCCATACATCATGCTGTCCATGATCTACATCATACTTCCCATGCATCATGCTGTCCATAATCATGATCTTATCCATCATCATACTGCACAAACTAATGTGCATCATCATCATGCTTCTGCCCTTGCTCCATGTATCATTGTGCTGCCCATGTCCATGATCTCATAGTGCTGCCCATATATCTCATGGTGCTGTCTATGTTCATCATGTTGCCCATATATCTCATGATGTTGTTCATAATGCCCTTCTATTGCCTCATTATAGGGTTCATATACATATCACCCTTAGTTGTTTGCTATGGCTTGTAGCCTAGCAAAGCAACTAAGCTATAGTTCCATGCAATCCCATTATACACAACGTATATATAACCATGACCGCGTTTACCTCTTCATCACTGCGGCTTGATGACAGTGGTACCCTGGACTTCTTGACCAACGTATATACATCACTATGACTGCCCAGCGTATAACCATTCATGAAGTTGTTGCATATCCACTTGTGTGTATTAATGTGCGTGTATATATTCATTAAGTTTGCTGCGTATCCACCTGCGTTGTGCGTATATATATTGCTTGAATCCTGTGCCTCTATGTATTAGGGCCTGCATATGTCCATGACTCTGTTCCATACATCATGAAGCATATATATATGATTGCGTGCCTACTATAGATTCATTCCCATATGCGTATATGATTTCGTTCTAAGATATAATGACTACGTGGTTGTGACAAGTGGCGTATTAGCTCCTTATATCAATGAAAACGTATACATGACCTTCATTGACTGCGTGTAATCCTCTTCAGTGGTTCTATATACCTGTCTACAGCTTGGCTTCATATGCCTTGGCTCTCTTCGGCCCACAGATCTATGGCTTCTCAACCCCTATAGGCTGTGGCTTACTGCGGCTGATCTTTGTTCCCTTTTTGAGACAACAGCTCCAAGCCTTAGCTATGGTTTCACCTCCTCGTGACTATGGTTATGACTGCGGCATGTGGTTTGACTATCTCTGCTCTGCGTATGGTTCACGAACAACATCGTATAAGTATTTACAAGAACTGTGTATTATTAATTATTGTGCGTATAGAAGATGACAACGTATAGAGTTCATTTGTTGTGCATAGTTGCTTCCATTTCTAATGTTCAATGTTCATTGCTGTGCGTTAGAGCTACGACATCATAGGCTAGCATATATTCTCATGATGTCTCTCTCTTACTCCAAAAACCCAAGACGTAGAGAGGAGGAGATCACCTCAAGAATGAGTTTTCAAATGACATCAAATCCTCATCTATTTATACCAAAAGCGTATAGGTTGAATAGACATGACATTTGGGCTTCTTGAGCCTACATAAGAGCTGGTCATCTTGATAATAATTACATAATCAAAATAAATTCATATCTCCATAAATACTTATCGGAATCGGATGATCTTGGGATCAATCCTACACCTATCGAAGAGAGAGATACAATAAAAATATCAGCTGCCATAAATAAGCTGACCCACATGGAGTTTGGCCCTAGTTTCCAGTTTTATAACACTCCCTCTCAACTAGGGAGATCTCCATCCGCTGATCCATATGTTCGACTATACTATCTCTGTCATCAGTGCCTTGCACTACTCTACCTAGCTCTGCTGACTCTACTGGCTTTGCTTTGATCTGCTTAGCTTTGCTGGCTCTGCTTTGCTCAGCTTTGCTCAGCTCAGCTCAGCTCTGCTGGCTCTGCTAGCTATGCTTTGCTCAAATTTGCTCTACTGAACTATGAAGAAGAAGAATTGATCGAGAATGTCTCATACCATTCTCCACTGACTCGAAGTCAGTTTGAGAGTGCGTACCACTGGTCCCAGACCAGTCTCAACCGACCCGAAGTTAGCTTCATAGTAGGTACCACTCCTACCACTGGTCCCAAACTAGTATCACATTCTTAGAGAGCGTACCACTGGTCCAGAACCAGTCTCAACCAGCCCGAAGTCAGCTCATAGTATGTACCACTCACACTGGTCCCAGACCAATACTGCACTGACACAAAGTCAGTCTCAGAGTATGTACCACTGGTCCCAGACCAGTCTCAACCGACCCAAAGTTAGCATCATAGTATGGTACAACTCCTACCATTGGTCCCAGACCAGTATCATTGATGCCAGATCAATGGAGGTCATCCTAGCGTAGGGAGTACAGTAGATACAACAATGCGTCCATCGGTACTACTATGGTCCCTAACTTCATTTCCCTGCTCATTGATCAGATGAGAGGTACTTCCCATGAGTCCCAGACTGCATGGGTAGGATGCCTCGACAGGAGAATTAATCAATCCTGTCCTCACAGGATAACACATCAATCCTGCTACAATCGCCATGGAGAACACATCAATCCAGGCCTCACAGGGGAACACATCTATCCTGCTACAATCACCATGGAGAACACATCAATCTAGGCCTCACAGGAGAACACATCAATCCTGCTACAATCGCCATGGAGAATACATCAATCCAGGCCTCACATGAGAACACATCAATCCTGCTACAATCGCCATGGAGAACACATCATTCCCAGGGTTCACAGGAGAACACATCAATCCTACTACAATCATCATGGAGAACACATCAATCCTGCTACAATTTCCATGGAGAACACATCAATCTAGGCCTCATAGGACAATTAATCATCGTGCTACACAGGAGAGTGAATCATCCTATCCCACAAGAGAGTGAATCATCTTGTTCCACAAGAGAGCGAATCATCTTGTTCATAGGAGAGCGAATCATCCTATCCCAGTGCGCATCACCAGGGGAGGGTGAGTCACCCTGTGGTCGTATGTTGCTCCAGTACGAACCACAAGCCCCCAGAGCTCCCAGAGCTCAATGTATGCAACATGCAGGACCCTTGTACAAGGGTCTCTTGATGACTCTAATTCGTTAAGGAAAATCACATATTTGATCTTTCCCCCAGGGCTTTAGCGACTTGTACATCATCTCAGTGTGATGGAGCCTCGTTTCTCATCGAATTTCCATATCCCAGATAAGGCATTATCTGATGTCTGTCTGCTGGAGCAATTGTCGAATACGGGATTCCTCAATAATCGAATCCCACCTTTGGTTGTCACAGAGAAAAACAACTCACTTAAGAGATTCCGCAACCATGCGGCTTCATACGAGATCATACTCGTAGCCATGTATTCGGTCTTGGTGGTGCTTAAAGTGACCAACTTCTGCTTCTTGCAATAAGCGACCGACTTCTGCTTCCTGCATCGAAGCAGAATCCAAAGAGAACCAACATTGAAAAGTGCTCTAGTGATCCTCCACACTGCTTGCCCATTCAACATTTGAATAATAATGCAATTTCATCTTTCTGGCAGTGTATCTCAATCCATGAGAGATTGTGTCCTGAAGATATCTCAGAAGATTCTTGGCACCATTCTAGTGAGGCTCAACCAAATATGAGCTCACCATGCTAAGTGCAAAACATATGTCTAGACAGAGGTT
>APFE031062127.1:191210-222516 GCA_000404065.3 Pinus taeda | reverse complement strand
GTATCCGATGGATTTTATCCTATGGCTTTCAAAGGTGCAAGGGAATGATTGTATTTTTGTGGTGGTGGATAGGTTATTTTTTTTTTCCTATTTCATAGCCATATCTATCAACTAGTCAACAATGTAGGTGGTAGAAATATTCTTTCATGAGGTCTACATATTGCATGGGGTCTTGGAACACATTTTCAGTGGAAGATATAGTAAATTCCTCAGTGCATTTTGGTGGGATCTATTTAGATTAGCTGGCACAAAGTTGACCCAGAGTACCAGTTATCATCCACAAATAGATGAGCAGAAATAAATCATCAACTAGTCGGTGGAAGGATATTTAAGGAACTATGTAGAAGGGCAACAAAACACTTGGATTAGGTGATTTCACTTGGGTGAGTACTGTTATAACACCACCTAACATATGTCTATTGAGATGACTTCTTTCAAAGAATTATATGGATATAGTTCTCCCACATTCATAGAGATGACACTAGGAGACATCAAGGAACTAATGGCTAGGGATTGGTTGTAGGAGAGTCGATATGTTCTTCGAACCCTCAAGGAGAACCTATAAGTAGCCCAAAATCAATGGAAGATTTATGCAGATCACGATTGGGTGGAGAATGGTTTCCAAGAGGGGATATTATTTTCCTAAGACTTCAACCATATAGGCAATCATGCTTGAAATTAGTGGTTCTAAGAAATTAAATCCATGATCTGTGGGCCTTGCAAGGTGATTATAAATATTGGGGAGGTTGCTTATGAATTAGAATTGCTAAAAGAAAGCAATATTCACAATTTTTTCCATCTATGTTGCCTTAAATATTTACTTGGATGGTAGTTCAAGGCCACATTAGATCTTCCTCCACTTGATGATGACGGGAAATTGGTTCTCATTCCAAAGGAGGTCATGAACATGAGGAAAAGGAAGTTGAGTAGTAGAGTCATTTGAGAGTATTTAATTCGATGGAAGGGATTTCCAGTAGAAGATTATACATGGGAAGATCAATATTTGTCGCAATCTTGAGGGTAACCAAATTCAGGAAGGGAGGACTGTGATGGCCCTTTCCAATCCATAAAATCATGAAAATATGGAGTCACAACCTACCTATATCACATTGGATATTGATAGAATTAAGGGGGTCAACAAAATAAAATAAATACTAATTAAATAATGAAATAAAGGTGGTAAAAAGTGACTTCAGAAATAGTATAGTGACGTATGGTTTTTGTTTTCCACCCATGGTTTTTGAAGGAGGAAAATATTATTAAAAGGAGGAGACTCACGATTGGACATGTGGAGAATTCTTGGTGAATTATTAAAAAGCTCAATTAGCTTACTGAGAGAGGGAGAAACCCTCATTATTTCCCAGTTTTGGTGTTGAAATATACACCCTAGCTAGCAGTGGTCGGTTTCAGTGGTTGTGAAGCCACCTTAGCTGATCATCTGATTTGCAGGGAATCATCAACTGGAAATGACACACATTCATCAGGATAGGGATACCAATTTATTGTCTATCTTGAAGGTTGATTTCATTGTGTTCGGAGGGACCAAGTTACCATTTTATGGAGCAAATTGATTAGTGGAAGGGGGGCGAAATAATTGAGTGTTACAGGCCAAATTTACTGAATGTGAATTTCTTGTCTAGGGGAGAAGATTACTAGATACATAATTAATTTATTTTTCGAGGGAAAAATTATTGTACGAGGCCAAGTTTCATATTTTCCAAGGAAAAATGTGTGGTACTCTAGGGCACCGAGTTAATCAAATTTACGGAGGCCAATATCATTCTCTTCAGGGTCAAATTACTAGGGTTGTTGAGGGACGAATTATCGAAGCAAATTGGTGGATGAGTTGTTGACTTATGAGAGGCAAAATTGGAGGCCAATTCACTATTATTTTAGGGCCGAATTGTCTTATTGGAAGGATGAATTGTAGTGAGAAGGAGGGACGCATTTCTTGCCTGAAATTCTCAGTAAAGGACCGAGTTGACACAATATTCTGGGCAAGCATTTCTAAAGTATATCCACCAAGTTTTATCTCCAAAATTCATATAACTTTACTCTTGAGCTCTCCATAAATAAAATATTGTTGGACTTGCCACTTTCCATCTAATTTCTAGATTTTCACTTTGAAAATTTTATTTAATATATTGATAATTTCCAATGTGCAAAACCATGTAATTTAGTGATGTCTTTGGAAAGGAAATTCATGCTATAATTTTTCTGAATCAAATTCTCTAAAATTATAGTCAAATAATACTTAGGAATATTAAAACATGCTTTTCAAGATATCTCTAGATAAATCCAACCCCCTATGGTTCTACCCCCCTCTACTCATGCAATATCTGACACTAATCGTGAATTGGTCACATTTACCATTAGTATTACTCCTCCGAGTCTGAAGATGAATAATATGCACCATAAATAATTGTCGACGATCTCCAACCGGATGGATATCACAAGGATTCCTCAAGCTCTCAGGCAATCTACATGGTCTCTCTAAACAATCATAGAGGATCCTACCAAATTTTGATGTTGTTAAGGCCATTACTCCTAAAGACCACATAAATAAGTTTTATATAGGCTTACAATTGATGAATGCACAACAAAAGGATGTGGTCTGTAGATTGTCCCCTTATAAGTTCGAGAAAAAAACATCTACATGGTATGACAATCTACTTGTAACTTCAATAGATAGTTGGGATACCTTTGAGAGTATTTTTCTTAGTAAATTTGGTGATGAAAAATCACCAAATACAATTTTGAAAGAGTTTATTGCCATCATGGAGGAAAAGAAAGAGAAGGTGAAAGGCTTCAATAAAATTTTCACCACTCTACTGAATAGGATTCCAAAAAACTCTCATCTTGTTGATCCCTTGGACATAAAATATTACACTTTGACCTTAAACCCATCCATAGGAATTAAGAGAGGGAGAAGAATACCCTGACACAAAACTTCGAGGAAGCTATAAAAATAGAGAAGGAAATGATTTCCTTGGTAAGGAATAAACCTAAAGAAGAACCTAAGGCTATTAGGAATAAACCTTTGGTAGGATCTCAATGATTTGGAGAGGGAACTCAGACTAGTGAAGAAAATTTTAATTTAAGTAGTTGATCCGAAGAAGAATTTAGGGGAGAGTTAATCTAGGTATGGACTTTTCCATCTGTTTTAGAAGAAAACTGATAATCAACTCAAACCCAGTAACAGTTCGAGTGTGAACCTAAAATTAGATGATTTTAACATGGTTAAATTTTTCTCTTATCATCAAGCCAATCATTGTGAGAAAACCTATATGCAGTGAGTAAATTCTGTGATGTTGGTTATTAATCAATGCTTATAATAAAAATCACTAGACTAGCCTCTAATCCTCAAGTCAATCAAGTAATAGACATCACAGTTATGGACGTAGTTAAGGCCTATGGTCTACTGTTAAGTAAGGACTAGCCATCGAAACTTCAAGGATATTTTTCCATTGATTGGTATTACTTTTAGCTACCCAATAAATGAAAGAATAATTAGATAAGGGTAAACGATGAGCCTCACATGAATTATACCATGGAACCGCTATAGGGGCCAAATAAAACATTCAAATTTACACAAACTATGTTGGGGAACTATTTTATGGAAACCAACCTTGGTTGCCATACAACCCAATCATCTCCCTTTATTGAGAAATATAGTGCATTAACATTAGGTGATTTATCTTCAATTAGTAATTGCTTGTGAATTCTTTTTACTTGTTTTAGATTAGGATCTTCTTCTTTTTAGATTACTAGTGTTCTTCTTCGTCAAGCAGTAACCAGTGCATGAACATAAATAGACAAGAGACATAGAATGTAGGCTATTAGCCATGGGCCAAAACCTCTCACTCTTTGAGAGGAAAACCCACACAAATTCTTCTTATAGAGATTCCAATTGATGAATACCATGTCCAAGACCCCTGACCTATTAGCCACTCCAAGACCAAGACACAAGTCCTCTTCCACCTTATCGTTCACTTTCTCATGGTTCCTTCTCCTTCAGATTTCCTACCATATGAGATCACTGTAGTCATGAGATGGCATTGAACTGAGATCATTGTAAAGATATGAATCATAGTCACGCTGAGACCTTCATGCAATAACATTGAGACCTAGTCAAACACTTGGGACCTTCTTCCCGAGTGGCATCGATCTCTCTTTTGCTGTGAGATAGAGTACCGAGGTCTTTATTGTGATCTAACATCAAGACAATGAGGAGATATCATTGCAGTATCACTGAAACTTTCTCTGCTCCAATTCGTAATATTACCTTTGCAATTAGACTGAAACAAAGAGAGGCCCTTCATGTGATTGTTTCGAACCTTGATCACTATAGTCTCACTATATTTATCCTTGTACCGAATTTATTTACTGCATTTGATCACCGAAAAACTCAGAGACGTCTAAGCTATTAACTGTGATTTGTCTTATGAAATTACAGAGATATATGCGAGCTTTTGGCTATCCAAAATGTGAAGAACCTAGCCACGTATATATAGTTGTTCATCTTATATATTAAGCGGACATGTACATCAAATAGATGTGTCTTTATTTAGGTGAGCCAACGTGATCTTTTACTTCATATGGAGGCCAACATCAAGAGAAGGACTTGTGCTTGTCGTTGGAGGGCTTTATAAATTCATATACATTTGACACATGTTAAGTTATGGTATGTTCTATGCTTATAACAATTTACTTCTTTTTCTTGTTATATTCCACAGGTTAGCAATCACATGTACATAAAGTAAAGTGCAGATAGAACATTAAACGATCGACAGAAAACAAGCCAAGACAAGAGACACAAGATGTGGCAGCTAGCTAGGGACAAACCCCACAATGTGTGGTGAAACCCTTTGATCAAATCTTATTTTATCTTCAATAATTCAGCAGAGAGAAATAGTACAATAAATTTGATTTATATCAACAGTAGCAAACCCTAGATCAGCAACATCAGCATTAGCGGCTTCATCATCAAACTAGGGCAGGCGATATCTCACAAACTGACCGTTGGATCGGCATGATTCCACCACCAAACGTTGCGGCTTCCAAAGGAGGTTCAGATGAGGAGATATTCTAGTCCACGCATGTCAAACTTTACTTCTGCAGTTGCAGCTTTAGTTTCAGTAGCTTCCTTCAAACTAGGGCAGTCGATATCTTGCACATCGTCCATCAGATTGACTTGATTCCACCACCAAAAGTTGCGGCTTTTAGAGGAGATTCAGATGGACCTAAAATGTAGTTCTAAGGAGGATATCTGATGGTCAACACTGGTCAAACTTTGGATCTGCAGTTGCAGCTTCAGGTTCTACAGCTTCGGCTTCACACGTGTGAGAGAGAGACCCTTTTCTGCGCAGTAGAGAAGAGACTCTTTTCTGCGTAGTATAGAGAGAGAGAGATGTGATGAGATGAGTGAGACCAAATGAGGAAAATTCCTCCTGTATTTATACACAATGTTGGTGTTTGAATAGATGCGACTGTTGGGCTTCTGAGCCTACATGATTTGTAGGTCGACTTGATAATAATTCCATAATCAAAATAAATTCATATCTCCATGAACACTTATCGGAATCAGATGATCTTTATATCAATCCTACACCTCTCGACGAGAGGAATCTAATAAAAATATTATCAACCATGAATAAGATGATCCACATGAAGTTTTTCCCTGGTTTCCAATTTTAACAACACAGGCTCAAGAAGAGTTCTTTATACACGACATTAATTCTTTTTACAATTCCTAAAGGCTCACAATGGGAGCCATCTAAATAAAATATCTTGCTCAAGAAACTCATGAAGCAAGCCAATAATAATTTTATTTTCTTCTTTACATCATTTACAAAAATCACAATTACATATCATTATGAGGACAAAACCTAGTTACACTTTTCAATACCCTTGTCATATGAAACCCATTTTGATATCCTTCAATGTTTGCACATTGGTGATAATGATTCTTGTATACTAGATGTAAATAATGGTAGTTGTACTAAATTAGATGTAAATAATGATAGTTTCACCAAGTTAGGGTTTGATATTAACATGTGGACACTATATTTTGATGTTTCTAAGATGCATAATGGAGTTGGTGCCATATGCATTCTAGTTGATCCATAGAAACATAAATTGCTTCTATCCTGTCGATTAGAATTTGAATGTATAAGCAACATTGTAGAATATGAAGCACTCGTATTTGGCATGAAGAAGGCCATTGACCTAAAGGTAGAGTTCTTAAAATATCTAGGTGATCTAGAGATTATTGTGCATCTTGTACGAAACACCATTCATTATTTGTCTCCACATTTGAAAGGTTATCAACAAGAGGTATCAAAACTGATATTTTCATTTAATGCATTTAATTTCATATCCATTCCTTGATCCATGAATGTTTTCGTTGACACTTTGGATAATGTAGCTATTAATTTTACTCCTTTGTGTCATGGTTTTTTTGTTGAATTAATTTTCAAATCCATCATCCTTGACAATATCACTAATTGGCAAGTATTTAATGATGATTCACAGGTGATGAAATTACTAACTAATACAAATGTCACGTTCAAGGATGTTGTCTTTGACAAAGAATAACACGAGAAGAAAGATCAACAAGCAAAACAAGATCAGAATGTGAACATGGGTAATCTCATCCCCAAAGGGTTGGTTTCACTTCAAAATTATTTTGATCTATACTCAATATTTTAGGAACCTACTAATGCTAAGACCCACAATCCCATATTAATGCATGAATTGGTTAATATAGGGATTGAAAAATATTTGAAGTTTTTCAACTTGGTTACTTGCTTCTCACTAGTTGAGAAGCACACTTATATCCAACTTTGCATAAAGTATAAGTAAATATTCGCATGGACATATGAAGACCTGAAAACATATGATATTCATGTCATCAAAAATATCATTCAAATCAAATATGGTGTCAAACCTTTTCAATAGAAGCTACACAAGGTACATCCCACATTGGAACCATTGATATAGAAAGAGATCAAGAAGTTAATGGATGCCAAGATAATATCGAAAGTTAGTCATTCAACATGGGTTTCTAACATAGTACTAGTGAGGAAGAAATTAGGGGAGATAAGGGTCCACACAAACTTAAAAAACCTTAACATAGCTTCTAACAAGGACAATTATCTAGTGCCACCAAATCCTCCATCAATTCTTAGTATCGAAGATGTTCTCTTTACTGGATGGGTTCTCTGGGTATAATTAGTTCTTGGTGATGCAAGAAACATGCTCATGACTATGTTTCACACCAACTAAGGGACCTTCACCCATAAATGGATGTTGTTTAGGTTGATTAATGTTGGTGCCACTTTTCAGAAAGCAATGGACATTGTCTCTAGAGGCCTTTTAGGGCATAGGATGATGTTACCATCTTTTCTAAACGAAGAACAAATCATACACATCGCCTTAAGACAATATTCAAGAGTTGCCAGAAACATGGTATCTCACTCAATCCAAAGAAGAGCATCTTTGTTATTGATGAGGGAAACCTTGCAAGTCATATAATATCTAAACAAGGCATTTTTGTAGACCCTGAAAGGGTGGATCGCATCGCACAAGTTCTCCCCCCTAACAACAAAATGTCCATGTAGTCCTTCATAGGAAAACACAATTTTGTGAGGAGATTTGTTTTAGTTTTTGCTCAAATTGTCAAATCCCTACAACAAATGACCAAGAAGGATGCCCAATTCAAATGGACCAATATAGAAAATTGAAGCCTTTAGTTGTATTAATGATGTTATAGCACATGCTCTTGCATTATATAGTCCAAATTTCAATAGGAATTCTCATTTATACTTTCATCTCTGATTTCTCTTTCGCTGCTATACTCACCAAGCAAGATGACCATGGAGATGAGAGGCTAATATCATTTATGAGTACAAGTTTATAGGATCCCGAGCTTAATTGTCTAGATAGACAAACAAGTTGTTTTGGGTTCATAAAATGGTTGGTTCCATTTAATCTTTTCATTCATTTCCTTTTCCCGAGTTCTTCTTGAGAGTCATGAGAATCATTTCAAATCTTTGACATATCTCTCTTTCGTAGAATATTCGAAAGAAACCTCTGACAAGATGGGCATATCTAGGGAGATATAATTTGTTTTAAAACAACTACACCCCTTGCAATATATAAGGCAATTAAATAGCTTCGATTGTATATCCTTAAAAGTTATGTTAAAGTATTAGTTTACCACCATGCAATAAGGTCACTATTTATATAAAAGGAATTAGGAGAATGAAGAAGTACTTAGATGACCTCCCTTCAAGAATACAATTTAGAATTCAAAACCTACCCATGCTGTGAAAAGCCATGAGGCATTACAATTTGTGTAATGTCTTGTTTTATTAAATCAATGAATAATAATGATAATAATAAAAAATATTTAAAATAAATAAATAAAATAATAAACACTAAAATTAAAAATATAAATAAAAATATATAATAATAAAGATAAAAATATATAGTAAATAAATAAAAATAATAAAACAAAGTTGAGTTTGGAATAAATAAATAAAGGAAATTACTATGTTGCCTCTTAGTATTCTTTGATTAGTTTTCATGCAGATAGTTTTTAATATAGATAACTAGAATATGGTTGTGGTCATGACAATCAAGTTTATATAGCTTGGATAGATAGAATAAGTATTTTTTGCTACTGAAAGTGGTCCCACCTAAATAAGCTCTATGTGGTTGTAACTTGCTTGCTGATTTTATAATGAAAAAAAAAAAGGATCTACCAAACTTAACAAAATAAATAAATAAAGGAAATTATAAAAAAAGTAAAAGTAAAATCAAGTTAATAAAACATAAAATAATAAACTAAGACAAAAAAATAAAATTTGCATTATCTGCATTTCCATTTTTGGAACAAATTGTTCGATTTAATTCATGAAAATGATGATGTGAAACATTATCCCCTTTTAAGATAATTTTATGATAAATAATTTACTTGCTAAAGTAACAGATTAAGGCCCTGTAGTGACTTGTTGTAGGGTATAATGTAGCTGAGCTTACGGTTGGGTGGAGAGTATCCTCAAAACAATAGTTACAGTTCGCTGGATTTGAATAGTGAATCATTTTTAAAGTTACAAGCTAATTCTTCATTCTAAAAATAAATTCTTACCAAAATGTTATTGTACTAATTAATCAAAATTTCCTTTAGATAAATGATTAATAGCCTTGAATTTTTCAAGTATTTCTCATATTTAACTGTCTTACGTTGAGGCAATTATATAAGGAATACTGGAATTTCGAGAACTTTTAGTAATCTTATTTGGATTTCTTTGAAGGCTGTTTAAAGGGAAGATGAAATCCATGAAATTCCCACAACTCTTTAAATTATTTTGTATTGTTTCTCCGATAATTAGCTACATCACTTTATTCTTTTAAATGTCTAGGTTGCTAATATTTGAAACCATTGTTGCCACACAAAACATGACCAATTGAAATTCGAACCTTTGCACTTAGTGATATTTTTGAGCTCTGATTTATTGAAGAACCTTCAACCTTCTGCAATCCCAACTTGGAAATTTGAAAATAGCAGTGAATTTCCGGGGTTTATAGAATTGGAGGTCAAACGAATTTGACATCCTTGGCAGCTTTTCAAGTACTAAAACCTAAAAAATGAAAAGAAACTGTATACAATTCTGGAATGATTAAAAACTAAAAGTAAATTACTCATGCTTCTTAGAGGCCATGAAGTTGTGAAGGTTTTTTTAAGAGAGTACTCAAAGAATTTCTAAGTGGGAAATAAATATCTATAATATTATGGTTTTATTGATTTATATTTTACAATAGTTATAGGTGAATGTACAATTTACTTTCCAAATTAAGAACTAGATTGGATATGGAGACCTAAAGTAACATGATTCGGACATGTTTAACAATTTGACAAACTCTAAGCTAAAAATCAATTTGGCAAAATTCAACATAAAATTTGGCAATTGTTTGGTTGTGTAGAGAAACACTCTACAATCTAATATGGGGGAGATGTGTTGTAAGAAAGATTGTATCTCAACATTTTAATTAATAACACATACAAACCTAATATTTAAAATAAACTTACAATGTAACAAGATTTATAACTATGGATATTTACCCCATTTTACCATATATATTATTAACTTATAAATAGGCTCTGTTAAGATACCATGGGAGGATACCATGGTTTATCATTAATAACAGATTCCCGAAAACCAAACTCATTTCAAAATCAAAATATTCTAATCTATTTTTATTTTATAGCATTTTTAAAATTAAATCTAAAATAAAAAGGTATGAGGGAGATATTGTAATGTATAGTAAACATTTTGATTTGCTGAAACTGCATAAAACTAAAATAAACTAAAATAAAAAACACAAAATTAATAATGATATTCATAAGGTGCTCTCCAGCCCAACGTGTGAGAGATATGTTGTAATTATATTATATAACTTGAGTGTGTCTAATGGTTAAGAGCATGTATTCCTCCTAAGAGGTCAGAGGTTCAAAACCAAAGAGGGTAGAGTATGTATGCCTTCATAGACTTAGTAGTCAACATTTTGATTTGCTTGGCCCTCACTTTAAAATTGGATAATAATAACTAATAAAGAGCCTAGATTCATCTGAGGGTAGAGTATATATGCCTTCGTAGACTTAGTAGTCAACATTTTGATTTGCTTGGCCCTCACTTTAAAATTGGATAATAATAACTAATAAAGAGCCTAGATCCATATGAGGGTAGAGTATGTAGAGTATGTATGCCTTCGTAGACTTAGTAGTCAACATTTTGATTTGCTTGGCCCTCACTTTAAAATTGGATAATAATAATTAATAAAGAGCCTAGATCCATCTTAACTCCGGATCTACTAAGGGATGAGAGAGAACAAATCTCTTGATACGCAAACATCTTTTAGAGTGCTTTTATTCCCCACTTTAAATGAGTTCTCAATACCATGGGTCAATACCATGGGCTACTTTTATTTTTATTTTATCTTATAGGGTTATTTTTATTTATTTTTAATTTATTTCTGCAAGTTTTGAAAACAATAGCTATAGCAGACAATCTTGTGATGAACATTCTTCAAATGTTCTTCTTCCATTCATTCATGGAACCACAAATGAGATTGGTCCTTCTTCCATTCATTCATGGAACCACAAATAAGATTGCTCCTTCTTCCATTCATTCATGGAACCACAAATAAGATTTCTCGCATTCTTAAGAAGAATAATGTCATTGCTACCTTCAAACCCTTTAATACTATTAGGAGCCCCCTTGGCTTTGTTAAGGACCCTGTGAACCCTAAAGACGTGGAAGGGGTTTATTCAATACCCTGCTCATGTGGATTTCCCTACATTGGAGAAACTAGTTACTCCACTAATTTGAGAATTCTAGAACATGAAACAGATATTAGGCATAATCATTCCCACTCCTCAGATATTACTGAACATGCGGAGAAAACTAAGCACCATGTCTGCATTGAAGATTCTAAGGTCATTGTGAAGATTGATCATTTCCACCATAGGAAGTTGAGAGAGGCCATTGAAATTAAGAAACATAATAAAAATATCAACAAGGACGATGGTTGGAAATTAAGTAAGATTTGTGTTCTGCCCTTTCTTTGTGATTTTCATTTTATTGTTTATTTTTAATTTCATTTATTTTAATTTTTTATTTTTCACTATCTATAATAAAAAAATAATTTATTATTATTATTTATTGATTTTTTAAAAACCATATTAATAATAATCATTTAATAATTCTTTTAAAATTAATTACTAATTAATAATTTCTTTTATGACTAATTATTTTTCAAAAATCTAATGGCGAATATTAATTTTCATTAATATGTATATATTATAATTTTAAATTAATAATATGATTCCATAATTCTTACAAGAATTTAATTATTGTTATAATTTTTCAACTAAAAACTAGCCGTTATGGTAAGTTTTTATTAAATAATATTATAGTCATAACGACTTATTCTAGAACTTGATGCATCTTGTCGCTATTTAATCCTATTGATTGATCTGTTTTTTCACCTTGGTCTTGAAGATGAACCTCATTAGTAGGTTTGAAATGCTGACCAACAAATTATTCTATGCCATTAATTCGAAAGACAGTCTCAAACAATGATTATGGGTCACAAAAGTCTGAGATCAAAAATTATTTTGACACAAATGCTTACATTGCATTATATTGATCTTTTTATTTAATTTTCATTTTTTTTAATCTTTAATTTAATTTTTATTTTTATGTAATTTGACTTAGTCAAAATGTTAAACATTACATTACAACATCCCTCACATACTAGGTTGGAGAGCATCTTATAAATATACCCAACCTAGATCCATCTTAACTCTGAATCTACCAAGCGTCGAGAGGGATCAAATCTCCTGATATGCAAACCTCATTTAGAGTGAAAAGAGATTTGATCACTATCGATCCGGAGTTAAGATGGATCTAGGCTGGTTTATTAAAAAATCCAATAACATATGCTTAAAAATAAATAAATCAGGAAACATAAACTTGGAGAAAGTCGACAAAACTTAGCCAATTTATTGACCAAACTGAGTCTGATCAATTTTTGATTAGGAGTTTTGTCTAAACTTACAATTCAGTGAAATTCAAATCACTAAGAAACCATTACAATTTGAACTTTATATGGAGAGACAGAGGCTCCAGGAATCCTTGAAAGCAAAGAAATTTTGCTTGCTCCCAAAGTATAGTCTATAACTAAATTTAGGGGATTTGAACCTAAAATCTTATTGTATATAATACGTCATTTTCAAAGTCATCACCAATTAAGTTGCTCTGAACGAATTATATTGAGTTTTTTTATTATAAATAAATTTTGTAAATTTTTCTACTCAGTAATGAGTATATATTATGAAGAACTAGATTATAACTGAGACGTGTGCCTATAATGTAATTCCCTTCCTACTAAACAAATGTGGGCAATATTTTCTAAAGTCCTTATTTCTGAATTTCGAGAATAAATCCATGAGGTTTTGGAGGTCTATTGGGATGACTAGACAAGATGTAAATGTTGCAGTCTATCTATTCTATATTTTGGAAGGTTTTTTGGCATATTTTCTGGTTTAGATTATCTAAAATCCAGTAAAGATTTATTAGAATCACATATTGAGTTGTAAACTCTCCACAATCCGAGTGCCATACAGATTTTTCAGGGTGTTGAATCCATATATGCAGTTAAAAACCCAATTTAAATAACAAGAAAATCAAGTTTCAGCCAAGAAAAAATTTCTTCGCTTGATTCAACCAATAGTCCAAAACATAGCATGTTTAGACAACGATTATATAATTTTCTTGAGGGTGACGCTCTAACAAAGAGAGAGGAAGGAAAAATGGTTTTCCCCCTTGCTGCTTTTGCTTTTTTGGTCCCTTGAATTATGGATGAAAGGAATAAATGCAATTGACCATATCATTAATACACTCTGAGTTAGGTTTCAAATTGGATGAATGGGTCCATCAATAAAAAAGGTTTACAGGTTTACAAAATGAATGAATGATATTTTAATGTCCACGAGACTAAAAATAGTCTATGAGACCACTAGCCTCTCTGCTTTTCGCCTTTTGTAATTCAATCATTTTTTTATTCAAATTGATGATGAGTTGGCCCAACCTTCTAACAGTCCTCTCGTTGAAAAAACAATGCCAAAGAACCGATGCTAACATATTGCCATAATTGTCCCTAATGTCTATGAAAGCATCACATTCCAAAATGAAATGTTTTTTCAATTCTACTGCCCTAAACGTACAAAATGTACACACCCATTCTTCATACACTTATAGTAGCCGATTCTTCAAAATTGTAAATATTAAACATTATACATTTACGACTCATTTAAACATTTTACACTAAGTACATGATTTACTCATATCATTTTGTTTTGGAGTTGTCTATAATGCGACTTTTTGGAGATTCCGGTGACGGAATCCGGGGGAAGAAATGAGGTTAAATCTTGATTTTTAGCAGTTAAAATGGTTTTTTAACTGCATATTTAGATTCAGCGCCCTGAAAAACCCCTGGGAGCCATTGATTGTGCAGAAACTAGCTATGAAACATGAGATTCCAATGAATTGCTGCCGGATTTTGACCGGAAAAATCCGCCAGAAAGGCTTTCAAAAAGTCGCATTATAGACTACTACTTTTGTTTTATTTTCCAATAAAAATAAAATGATATTTAATAAACAAAGGTAAGAAAATATTAAACCAAACTTATTACTTAACATGTGTCAATCTAAAACGCTCTATTGCCATCTTAGAAAGAGTGTGTTTTACCATCACGAGGACTTTCTGCCATAAGATAATTCATAGAGAGCTTCAAGTGGATTATTTTTCATTCCCCTTTGTCCATTAATTCGGGGTGGGTGGAGGATTTTGCACATAGGCATGTGCTTGCTCTTCATTTTTTTAATTAAGTTATAATTAGTCACGAAGTGTAATTTACTTTTAAACACTCTTTTCCCATTTTCCTCATGACGTGGCCTTTACTGTCGGAGTGAATTATAATACCATTGTATATAGATGATAAAATAGGTTACATTAAAGTGTCAAACTTGTATTGAAAGAATGATCTGAAATAATTTGAGATATGTGTATTGTATAAGCATTTATTTATTTAGAAGAATATTTTAATATATCATTTTACTTTTGAGATTATTTATTTTAAAATTTTGGAATTTTATTATTACACGATTAAAATTTTAGAGTTTTGGGGAGGATTTGTCAATCGTGTTCGAAATGGTTTTGAGAGTCACGATAGTTGATATTCTAACCATCATTATTTCTATCTTTTTGTTGTGAAGTCCTGGCTCTCTGTCGTCTTAGTGGACCATTCACCATAGTCGCTACTAGATGTCGTCGTTGATGGGGTTCTCCTTCCTAGTGTTGGGTTCATTGTTGCCTTCTATTTGGGTCTTATTCATGGCTCGCCTCTCTTGGTTTTCATCGTCTAGTTTCCATCATGGTGTGGGGTTGGTGTGTTGTTTCCGTTTGTATATTTTTGTCGTCACTGCCGTTCTTTGGTGATATTTTCTAATGCTGCCGATTTGGGTTCTGCCTTCACGGTTCTCATGCTGCTTGGGTCTGTCGACCCAATCATTGTTTCATGTTGTTTCCCTTTCCTAGGGGTTTTTATATGGGTCTTACAGGTCGTTTTTGGTTAGGTATTTGTGAATGATACAACCATAGGGAAAAATGGTTGTGTAATCATCGTAGTTAAATGATCAAAGATAATCATGAAGATCATTATTAGTAACTATAAGAAGTATGTTGACATTTGATTAAAGATATAATAAACCAATGACCTCCCATACAATGTGATGATACTAAGGGGTGTCTTTTTCAAGTGACAACCTCTCTTAATGATATAGACTAAGTGGGTTGGAAACATGAATGATGATTAGGAATGACTAGTAAGAATCATAATGATGATCCATATAATTCTAAGGTGTCAAGATAGGGGATTAAGAACTAAAAAACATTCACAACCAGCTAAGGATAGAATAGCAAAAAGGTTTAAAGGTTTAAATGATCAAGGACAACAATAATCTACCTTTTATTGTTTTGAGGCTTCTGGATCAGTTGTTTGTGTGTTGTTTTCATTCAGAGTTCTCACATCCATGATTGTTTGTATCGACGTTTCGAGCCATCCACCGTGGCTCATCTTCAAGATAGATCAGTAATCCTGATCTATCCTAATGATGAGCCATGGTGGATGGCTCGAAACATCAATACAAACAATCATGGATGCGAGAACTCTGGAAGAAAACAACACACAATCTACCTTTTGGCAGAGGGAATAGACTATGTAGACTAATGGAAAAATCCTAGCATGAAGTCAAAGGAAGTTCAATGGAAATCATATAACAATATCTTGAGAAGGATAACGCACAAACTGGAAAAATAAGTGAATAAACTAATAGAGGATGTACTTGATTGATCTACGCTAATTATTTCATGAGTGAATTGAGGTTATCTTGAGACTTCATATAAAGTAACCTATCAAGTTGTGCCATTAGCATCATAAGAAGTTATTGTCAAAGCACAACAAGGACACCAAGCACATAACTGAACCTTTTTATGAATGATATTGGTAGTAGTAATTCCAAGTCCTTCAAATACTAAAACAAGGATAGTGACTCACAAGCCAAAAGTGAAGAGAAAGAATCCATATTCCAACTTGAATAAGGTTAAATCTATTACAAAAGAGATCAAGTGATATTGACATGGGAACCTCATGAGATACACAAATCTTTTGAGGGTGAACACTGATTACTACTTGGTGGTGGATAAATCTCCATGGATCAACCAACCCTTTGTGCAAGTGAATTAAGCATGATAGAAAACTTAAACCATGATGATCTAATTTTTATGTGATATTGCATATAGTGGTCTTAGAATGGGTGAGCAAATGATGTGAATTGATGTAAAATAAATGGATTTTAACAATTTAAGGAAAAAAGGTATGGTTGATAATAACCTAATGATGAATTTCACTAAATTTCCCTAGGCAAGAAAGAATACATGACTAGAGATTAAAGGTCAAACTAATGAGGATTACTTGAAAGTTTGATATTGTACTTAATTGAGGAAAATATGTGAATACTTAAGCATTTTAATGAGGTGACCATCCTTACCAAGTAAAATTTCAACTTCCTTGTTGAAAGAATAAGAAGTGATGATCTAGTCCTAATTGATAGACATAACTAAAATATATCTTAGATGGATGTTTAATGATACATGTTGATGAATCATGATAAGAATGCTTATGGTTTTGTTTCTCTCCATGTGATATGTGTTGAGATGATTATCGTATTTATGATGTTATATTAACATGTGGATCTATTTATTATGTGACATACTAATGTATCTTTGATATATATATGTTAATGTTATAATTTATGATGGAATTTCATGATGTGATGGCATGTGGTAGTTGCATGCAATTTTTATGATCAAATGTATAATGGTGGCATGCCTGAGCATGCAATTCCTTCTACTAAGGATTTTATGATAACAATGATGTTGTATTCTCATGATGACATGCCATAATTAGCATGTGGATTATTTTGTATAAGGTAAGGTTTTATGAGTATATAACTAATGCATTGGTTGCATGTTGAGAGGTGGTGACTCATAGGGATTCAACCACTAGGATGAGAGGGGTGGTTTATTTGATGATCTCGCGGGAGCCCATACCTATGGGGGAGAATATGCAGCACCTTATGGGCTGGGGATAGACTTAACCAACTACTTATGCCAATGTTTCTTTTTCCTTGTATAACTCTTGATGGGTTATGGGATCATCTTGAGAGTTTGAGTGCATGAAATCGGAGTTGTGATGTTGAAGTCTAGAACATGGTGTAGGACTTTGATGCTTGGGGATGTACCTGGTAGGAGATGTGGAGGGATTTTGGGTCAGTCTTTCGATATGATTGGGGTATGTGAGCACCAGACTAGATGATTATCTCGGGGTAGATGAGGTTTGAGCCTTGGGGCTTTAGTGTAGACAGACGAGGCTTTAAGCATGGTTCCAGAAGTTGGGAAATAAGATCTTGAGAGTACTTTCACTTTCCTTGGTGATGTGATGTAACCTTTGATGCATGTTGTTGTCACTTGGGTGGTCCTTATACTAGTTACAATGAAGGGTGTTGGATATGAGAGAAGAAATAAATAAATAAATAATAACCTATAAGTTAAATGATTAAACTTAACTTTTGGATGAAGTTCCTTAAAGAGGGGGAATAAGTAATGCCCCATATTATTAAATCAATAAATCATAATGATAGTAATAATAACAATAAAACAAATAAAATAATAAACAATACAAGTGAGAATATTAATAAATAAGAAATAAAATAATAAAAATAATATAATAAAGTAAATAAATAAATTTATAAATAATGCAATGAATTTCTGAATAAATAAATAAAGGAAACTATAAAAATAGTAAGAATAAAGTAAAGTTAATAAAAGAATAAAAGAATAAAATATTAAAGAGTTAAATATGGAAAAAGTTGAGCTAAGAAAAACTTTAGACAAAAAATAGAAATTTTCATAATGACACATGGAATATGTGCATGGAGATTATCTTTCCATTTTTCGAACACATTGTTCTATTTAATGGTTGAGGAGGATGTGAGGAATTATTGCTTTCCTAGAAGAACTCTAGGATAGAAGGATTCAATGGCTAAGACAATTGATTGAGGGCTTGGGGATGACAAGTTATACAAGGACATAGTGCAGCTAAGCCTATGGTTGAGCGGAGAGTCGTCAACATTGGCTATGGTTAGACAGATTCGAATAACACAACGATTCTAAATCTCCAAGTAATTTAGTTCTTCATTCTAATGATAAGTTCTTACCACTCACCATTCTTGTACTAATTATTCGAAGTTGTCCTTATGTTGATGATTAAAGGCCTCGAATTTTTTTGTAAGTTGTTTTTCATATTTAATTATGTTTCATGTATAAGACATTTCATATGAAACATAAGTAAATATGAAAAACACTTGAAAATAAATTCAAGGCCATTAATCATCAACATAGGGAAAATTTTGATTAATTAGTACAAGAATGATGAGTGGTGAGAACTTACCTTTAGAACAAATAATTAACTTAGCGTTGATTTAATTATGTTTCATGTATAAGCCATTTCATATAAAACATAATTAAATACGAAAAACACTTTGAAAATAAATTCAAGGCCATTAATCATCAACATAGGGAAAATTTTGATTAATTAGTACAAGAATGATGAGTGGTGAGAACTTACCTTTAGAACAAATAATTAACTTACTTGTAACTCCAAAACCGTTGCACTATTAAAATCCAAGTAATCACAACCAACATTTTTGATACGACTTTCCACCCAATTGTAGGCTTAGATGCACTATGTCCTTCTACATCTGACCACCCCCGCCCCCTTAATAAACTACCTTAGCCAGTGAATTCTTCTATCCTAGAGTTATCCTAGGAAAAGAATAATGCCTTACATCATCTTTCTCATCCATTAAATAGAACAATTTGTTAAAAAACTGGAAAGATAATCTTCACACATATAGTCCATGTTTCATTATGCAAATTTCTATTTTTTTGCCTTAACTTTTTCTTAACTTATCTTTTTCCATTATTAACTCTTGCTTATTATATTCTTTTACTTTTTATTAACTTGACTTTATTCATATTATTTTTATAGTTTCCTTTATTTATTTATTTATTTAGAACTTCACTTTCTTATTTATTATTTTATTTATTTATTTATTAATATTCTCATTTTGATTATTTATTATTTATATTATCTTTATTATTTATTGATTTCATAACATAGGGCATTACATATTCCCCCTATTTAACGAACTTGATCTCGACGGTAAGTTTAATAATTTAACTTATATATTATTTATTTATTTATTTCTTCTCCCCCATCCAACACCCCTTATTGTAACTAATATAAGGGCTACCCAAGTAACCACAAAAAACATCGAAAGTTACATCACAACACCTAGGAAAGAGCGATTACTCTCAAGCTCTTCTTTCCCACTTTTGGAACCAGGCTTAAAGCCCCATCGATCTATACTAGAGTTCCAAGGCTCAAACCTCATCTGCCCCAAGGAAGGCATCCAGTCTAGTACTCATGTACCCTAGGCATCTTGAAAGGTTGACCCAAACTCCCTATGTAGCTCCTACTAGGTACAACCCAATGCATCAAAGTCCCACACCCACTTCTAGAGTTCAACATCATAACTCTTATATCAAGTTCTCGACCCTCTCAAGATGGTCCCAACACCCATTGAGAATTATATGATGTAAAACAAACACTAACATAAGTATTTGATTGAGTTTGTCCCCATCCCATAAGGTGTTTCATATTCTTCCTCCTAGATATGGATTCCCACGATATCATCAAATAAACTACCCCTCTTGCCTAGTGGTTGAATCCCTATCAGTCACCATCTCTCAACATGCAACCAATGCATTAGTTATATAATCATAAAACATTACCTCATACAAAATAATCCACATGTTGATTCTTGCATGTCATTATGAGAATACAACATCATTTCTATCACAAAATCCTTAGTACAAGGAATGCATGCTCATGCACATTATCATTATACATCCTATCATAAAAACTACAATGCAACTACCACATGTCATCACATAATGAAATACCATCATAAGTTGTAACATTAACATATTTGTATGAAATATATATCAATATGTCACATAATAATTGAAGCCACATGTTAATGTAACATCTTATCTTAACATCATAGATATGATAATCATCTCAACACATATTACATAGAGAGAAACAAAACCATAAGTGTTCTTATCATGATTCACCAATCAAATTTATTCACATGCATAAACATTCAATACCATTTATTTCATTTAATGATACAATATAATTAAACATCCATCTAGGATCTATTCTAGTTATGTCTGTCAGTTAGGGCTAGATCATCACTTCTTATTATTTCAATAAGTAACTTGAAAACTTACTTGGTAGGGATGGTCACCTCATCAGTACGCTCAAGTATTCACATAGTTTTCCTAATTAAGTACACTATTAAAATTTCAAGTAACCCTCATCATTTTTACCCTTAATCTCTAGTCATGTATTCTTTCTTGCCTAGGGAAATTTAGTGCAATCATCACTAGGCCATTACACCTTGAAAACAAAGAATAATGAGGCTAGGAGAATGAGTTATTCATGTGCTTCTATGAAACTCTTTTTATTCCCTAGCATGAAGATTCATGGTACCAAGAATTAAAGCAATACCTACAACATGGTATCATGATTTAAAATCTTGAACCCAAGTAGGAAGGGCAATGAGACTCAAGGCTTCACAATACCAACTAATAAATGGGTCACTCTTCCAAAAGTACCATAATGGAGTCTTTCTTAATTTTCTAGAAAAGGTTGATACCAAAAATATTCTCTCTAAAATGAATGATAGACCAATTGGTGGACACTTCACAGACAAGAATGCATTACACAATATCCAGAAACTATGTTATTTCTATCTAACTATCTTTAAATATTCACGTGTATTCCAAAAAGTGCCCAATTTGTCAAAATTGTGCTTGCTACGAGAAATGGTTTGTTATTCCTTTGCAACCACCGATAATGGAAGAGTCATTCCAATAATGGGGATTGGATGTAATTGGTGAAATTTAAGCACACTCTTCCAAGAAACATCAATATATATTGACCACCACAAACTACTTCACTGAGTGAATGGAAGCTACGTTATTGGCCACAACCAATGATCAAGTCGTGATTCAGTTCCTTGAGCAAAACACCATAACTAGGCTTGGTGTTCTAGCTTCTTTTTGTTGGAAATGTAACTAGTTTTGGTCTTCACAATTGTTATTGTACTCATTTAAATATGTATATCTTATGTAACGACCAAAAGAAGAAAGAAAACTTATTATTGTAAAGCATAGGTTTCAAGCTTCTTATTGATGGTCTTCTAGGTAAAAGCATGTTCTTCGTGCTTCTAGGGTTTGTTAGGTCATAGGATATATTGTCATGATTCAAGAGAGTCAGCATCATGTTTATAAGACCCTTCCGGGCAAGATATACTTTGTAAAAGAATTCATTTTTCAGTCTAGAAAATCCTTGAAGCTTACTAGTACAAGTCAGCCATGGCAGAGACAAGTCAACCTAAAAAGGGGCTATTCAACCTCTTGGAAAGGCTAGATATAGAGACATCTTCAACCTCATTTGACACATCACATAAAAAAGTTCGATTTGCAATAGAAAGAAGAGTAAAGGACAAGGAATTAAGGAGAAAACCCTAGCGAAGGAAAGAAGACATGTTTTTGGGAATTCTCTCTCTCATGTGAGAATTTCTGAAGCAACTACAGGGGCCGAAAAATCTGAAGTAACTACAGGTCCGAAATTTTGTTGCTAGGGGATCAAAATTCTAATTTTGTTGCAGTATTGGAAGGGTTTGTCTCTAGTTGAGTTGGTTTGACTTTGACCCAATTGGAAGGTCTCTTTGGAGGGATGACTTGGTGCTGGAGGAGGATTTGGTGTAGGGTTTTGGGTCTTGGTTTTTCTCATTTGAAAAATATTCTATAAGAAGAGAATAGATTTTATGGGTTTTCCCCTTGGAGGGTTTTTGCCCTGGCTTGGAGCCTAATTTCTGTGTCCATTGTCTTTACTATTTTTCTCTTAATAATTGTTTGATGAACAAGAACTAATAAAGTAAACACAAGAAGATAAATAAAGGTCACAAGAAATTACTAAGGTTAAGGAAAACCAAAATTAATAGCTGCTACATTGCATTTTCCAACATGGTATCGAGATAAGGTGGGAAAGAAGGCTAGTGGAAGGATAATATTGTGGACACAATAAGGGTTTGCTAAGGGGAATCATTTGCAAAATGACACAAGGAAAATAATACCTATTGGTCTAGAAGAAGGGTTACTACATCAAGCCTTTGTTGAAGAGGACTATGTCAAGCTCTCTTCAAGGAAGGGTCTATAGAGGAAGATTTCAAGAAAGTTGTAAATCTCTCTTAGAAGGAAATCTATTCAAAGGCTCATTGTAAAACATGAAGAAAACATCAAGGAATCTTGGTATCTCTTTGAAGCTATTGTAGAAGGTATCCTAGAAGACATCCTCCTAGGAATCCATTGAAGTCTCTTTGAATATCTTGAAGGCATCAAGATAATTGGAGACATCATTAGAGAAGGAAAACTCTTGATTGATAAGTAAGTATCATATTGTTTCTTTGTGTCTAAATATAAAGGTCATATGGGTTCTTTATATAAGGATTGACTTGACAATTACAAAACATGAAGTAATGGAATATTTCCTCAGTGAAGTTATTGAGCCTAGTAAAGACAAGAATCAAGAGATAGAAAAATACAAGAAAGGGGAAGTAAGAGCACAAAGGATCATTGTTGAATCCATTAAGGATAATCTAGTTCCCTTTGTTTCTCATTTGAAGACTTCTAAGGCTATGTATGACATATTAGTAACTTTGTACTCTATAAGTACATCATGAAAAATATGTCTTTGAGAAATAAGCTATATAAAATGAATAAATCAAAGGATGAGGACATGGCATCATTTCTAATGAAGATATCTCAAATAAAATATCAGTTTCAGGGGTTTGAGGAGACAATTTATGATTTTGAAATGACCATATGTGACTGAATGCTTTTCCACCAGAATGGAGTAGTTTTGCAAGGAGCATTTACTCTAAGAAAGACTCAACTCCTTTTGATGAATTTTGGGCTCAATGTATCTTTGAGGAAACTAGGATCAAGGCAAAGGATGATATCGATTCAATATGAATAGTATCAAACCTTTATTGTAAGAACCAAGAAGATGAAGAAGGGAAAGTTTGGAAATTCCAAGAAGAAGATTGATATGTCCAAGGTTCAATGTTTTGGATGCAATGAATTTGGACACTTTAAGATGGATTGCCCAAACAATTAGGATTATAACAAAATAAAGGAAAGAAGCAAAGCTCACACAACTGAAAAAATGGGAGAACTTGAGAAGAAGCTGAAGAAAGAAGATATCAAAGATATTTACTATTGAAGAAGGCATCCTTTCTATCAAGTTATTTATGAAGTTGGTCTTTCCTTTAGAATAACATTCATTGTTGTTTACTATATAAGGATTTTGTTGTAAACTCATGGCATCATTGATAGTAGCATATGATAAAGTCTACTTGATTGAGTTCCTTTGTAGGGATCATCTAGTGTTTAAAAATTGAGAAGATTGAGACCATTCTTGCATATTATTGTTCATCTAGGCATTCTCTATTGTTATGTTAGATGTAGTCATTTTTCTAATATGGGTCATCATGATGCCGTAAGAACCATCATTTTGGAAGGTTCTTGGAAAAATACATATGGCATGGTTAGTATATATTCCACTTTGTATGGAAACAATACTCTTGAGGGATGAAGGAACACATTTGGTCAAGTTGCAAAGAAAATAACTAGATGATTGTATGAAATAATAGGAATGTATATTTAAAATAACTCTTGGGTAGGATTCATATGTACGAAATCACGTAAAAGAAGTTTGTCATAAAACATGCATGGTGAATATTTTATTGTATGATGCCTAAAAGGATGAATTTGACTTACACTAGGATGAATAAAGAATTAAGACTTTCTCACTAGATCGTACAAGTATAAAACCATTCAGTATATTCTTCGGAAGAGAATTGTAACTTGGTAATCAAGTTTGATCCTTGGGCACTCTGATGCATGAAGGTATATTCATGTGGAGTTGGACCATGAGGATGCTGATGTTTTGATGAGAAGGTCATCATGATGAGGTAAGTCTAACATTAATATTTCTGATTGGTTATCTACTTAAAATATTATTTCCTACCTGGAAGGATATTGCAGGAATACATGAAGAATGTTGAGGCAAGATCAATATATGATTTTGGAAATCATAAAGTCAATATTTTTTCATCTTAGGATTAAGAGGTAGCAAGTGTGAGAATATAAATTGAAGGTCAAGTACGTACAACAACAAGGAGACCGCTTTCATGAGGAAGCTATTATCAACTTGAAGTTCAGAAGGGCTCAATATATTGCCTTCATTGATGATGACAAGATGAAAGTGATGTGAAAGAATAATGACCTAGATCGTGTCACAATATAGAAGGAAGAAGATGGCTCCATGATACCCAAGAAGGAAGAAAGCTTGATATAATGAGATGGGAAGGAAAGAGGGAGTCATGCAAATATAAAGGATAGGTACTTGAAACTCTTATGGAAATAAGATATAAGGCTTGTGGTGTTGACTTCCCAAATTGAAAGGAAGTCTTGAATCTCCTTTAGATTTCGGAGGGAGTAAAGGAGTCTCCTTGAATAAGACCAATGATCTATTCCCTAGTCAAGAGGTAATGGGGATATCCTCTCTAGTTGAGAGAGAGAGCAATGATGGAAATCACTGTGTACATTCTCTTCTTCATGTGTCATGCACTTGACAAGGACTAACAACTGTAAGGTTAAGTGAAGGCCTTGGAAAGATAATGGTGGAGGATTGGATAAGAATCTTTGGTTTCCCTGAGGAAAGATCATCCAAGAAAGGAAAGGTACCAACACTCTTTCAGGATAGGACAAGTATCCAAGATAAGAGTGGTTAAATAGGACTTATATTATTTGAGGATTGGGAATTCAACATGGGGTATGTGTCGTGTTAAGGTAGTGCGGTATCCCACATAAATCCTACCAACATAATGCTCTTGAATGAAAATGAGATTATCTAGCTAGGCCTAAAAAACAATGTTGGTTATAATGTCGATGCTTATAGTTGGATTACCAATCCGACTCTTCTTATGAGAACTCTTCAGTTTGAGAATGATGTTGTACTAGTGATAAAATTATGAATACCTCCCTAGTTAAGAGGGAGTGTTGGGAATGTAACTAGTTTTGGTCTTCATAATTTTTATTGTAATCATTTTAATATGTATATCTTATGTAATAAACAAAAGAAGAAATAAAAATTGGTATTATAAAGCATGGATTTCATGCTTCTTATTGATGTTCGTTTAGGTAAAAGCATGTTCTTCATGCTTCTAGGGTTTGTTAGGTCACAAGATATATTTTCATGAGTCAAGAGAGTCAACATCATGTTTATAAGACCCTTCCAGGAAATATATACTTTGTAAAATAATTTATTTTTGAGTCTAGACAGTCCTGGAAGAGTCCTAGTAAAATTTTTCCTTGATAGAGACAAGTTAGCTTGAAGAGGGGTTATTCGACCTCTTGGAAAGGTTATATATAGAGACATATTTGACCTCATTTGACACATCACATCAAAAAGTTTGATCTGTAATAAAAAGAAGAGGAAAGAAGAGTGAAGGATAAGGAATCAAGGAGAAAACCTTGGCGAAGGAAAGAAGACACAATTTTGGGCATTCTCTCTCTCACGTGCGAGTTTTTGGAGCAGCTGCAGGGGCTGAAATTTATGAAGTAACTGCCGGTCTGAAATTCTATTGTAACAGGGGCTGAAATTTTGAGTTTATTGTAGTATCAGAAGGGTTTATCTTTGGTTGACTTGGTTTGATATTGACCTACTTGGAAGGTATCATTGGAGGGTTGACTTGGTGCTAGAGGATGACTTGGTCTAGGGTTTTGGGTCTTGGATTTTCTCATTTGAAGCAGATTCTATAAGAAAAGAAAATATTTTATTGGTTTTCCCCTTGGAGGGGTTTTTCAACTAAGTTTTGTGTCCACTGTCTTTACATTTTTTCTCTTAATAATTGTTTGATGAAGAAGAATAAATGAAGTAAACATAAGAAGATAAAGAAATATCACAAGTAATTATTAAGATTAAGGAAAACTAAAATTAATAACCACCACAATGCATTTTTCAACACTCATCTTTGATAATTTTCCTTTTTTTATGTAAATTAATTGAATTTGCATTAGACAAAGGCATTATATTGAGACACTCAACCAATTATCATTCCCAAGGAAATGGTTTGGTTAAATCCAACAACAGGAGCCTAATATGCATCTTAAAGCGAACCCATAGTTGATCATCAAAGAAATTGGCACAACAACCTACCCAACACATTGTGGGAAGATCGAGTAACTCCTAAGGCTACCTTAGGAACTTCCCCTTATTTCATAGTTTAGGGAAACCGTATTTTCACCTAATATTTTTCTACCTTTCCTACAATCATCCCAACATTTTCAATGCCAATCATGCCCATCCATACAAAGGAGGGTAAACACCTTGCTAAAAATTGAAGAAGAGAGAACTAAAGCCCAACATAAGTTTTCCGCTCACCAATGGATGATTAAGAAATGGTATGACATAAATTTTTTTGGTGAGAAATGTTTTCAAGTAGGATACTTGGTGCTTAAATTCAATGAACTACATGAAGATAAGTGTAAGGACACCAAATTCCAACCCTTATGGATTAGTCCTTGCATAATAACTTAAAATATTAGCATAGGAATGTATTGTCTCCAAAATCTAGAGGAAGGAATTGACCTTTTCCCAATTAATGGTTGAATTCTAAAAATATTTCACATGATGGCTACAATTACCATTATCTATACATAAATAAAGTTGCAGTTGCTTTCGTACCCATTTTTCTAGTTTTGTCTATGTTTCCTTTTATTTTCTTTGTTTTCAATCAATCCAATTATTTCTTGTACACAAATAAATCCTAGTTTGACATTGAATTCCCTACATTTTATCTAACAAAAGATCTCTTTGCTAGGATGCTTCTTTTAGGCACAACGTAAGTAAGGCCACAAATCTATGTGTGACACCCATGATTATCACAATCACAATTTATTCTTATGGATAACATGATCACAACCAAATGAGGAATATTTTGAGAGAAATTAGAATATTGAGTGGACTTTGACCTAAAATTGACCTGGTTGAGATGCTTCAAACATATTGTAAGATCTTAACTATCACCTCCTCCTTATCTGAAGGCTTAAACTCAATAAATGATACCAAAGAGACATATCAATAGAAATAAATCTTTAAAGTTTCTATAAGGAATCATCCTAATTGTTGTTCAGGATCCCTCATCCACCTTGTGGCCAATTGTTCCCAATAATAAAACAAAAAGTATAAAATACATTATTGTGAATGAACATAAATGTAAAGGCTTGAGTATGTTTTCTTGACTAGTTGGGACAAGCAAGTAACTTTGTCAAGGCTATGGATTCTTGCTAGCATCAACAATTCTTGTGATTTCAAGGTGACTCCATATTGTCTATGAATGCTTTCTATCTGTGCGGAAAAAATAGAAATTCATCTTTAAATGCTTGATATTTTAATCTCATAAAGTATCACTATCTTGGCATCAAAGTCCAAATTGAAGAGACAATCCATTGTTAGAAGTTATTCCCTTCTAGTCCTTCCTCAGGTTGAAAGAAAAATCAGGAAAGGGGAAGTCATGTAACTCAACATTCCATAGTTCTAAGTACTGGTACCATCATGGCAGGGATAATATAACTTATAGGAACACTAATCACCAGTGATTTGAAACATATTTTTGGGAAAATATGAAAGATTCATAGGTCTTACCAATGCATCACCAATTGTTGTAGCTGATACAAAAACCCTCCTCAACAGAACATAACAAGTGAGGTAGGAGCTATACCTTCCATGCTTTCCAGTTAAAAGAAGAAAAATCCTCAATTTGATTAAGGCAATTGCAATATAGGAGAATTGTATTGCAAAGTTAACATTCAAACCTCTCTCATCTACCATAATTATTGAATTGTATCCATATAAGCCTCCACAATTACCAGGGAAAGATGGTAGGAGGTTTTAACAAGAGAGAACCGACAAACATAGTAAGGATCCACCATCATCCTCCCATAGTAGAAATTTTCACAAGGCACCAATGGATGGGGTTCTTTGAGAGGATGAGAGGATATGATGATGAGGTGGCTAGAGATTTTTCTCTCTCACTCATACCACTCATTAGAAACCATGCCATTGTTGTGGTGAAAGGCATATCAATAGTAATTACCCCTGAAGCTATAAGTATAATCACTACACTCCCTTTAGGGTTACCATGGAGAAAAGAAGATAAGGGTAACAACACCCTTTCAAAGAATAAATTCTTTCTGGAAGGGGAGGAACCAATGGAGGACAAAAATGGGGTCATAAGGGAAAGCATTCCATACCCTTGGAATGAAGTTAGTTACCACCTCATTAAATACATATCATGTGAAGGGAGATACAGTGTGGTGTATGGATACCATTTCAGACTCCTCCAAGAACTGAGATTTGGAGAATACACACCTCCTCAAAATAGATTAAGTATACCCTACTTTCTTCTTCAATCAATGATAGACAATAGAATTAAAGTGTAGGAGGGAAAATATCAACAACTATCCCATCATGGGTTGATCAAAATCATCCTAGAAGATGCTCTACAAAACCTAAGACTCCCTATTAGATGGACAACCTTGAGAGACATGAAGCCAGGAGGAGCAATTCAAGCTCTTGAATATGAAAAAAGCCCCACTGCTAGGGAGAGGGAAGAAGAAACATAAGAGGAAAATGAAGAGGAAACAGAGGAGGAAACAGAGGAGGAAAAAGAGGAAGAAAAAGAGGAAGAAAAAGAGGAGGAGAATGAAGAAGAGACAAAAGAAGGAACAAAAGAAGAGATAGATGAGCAGAGTGAGGAAATATAGGAAGAAGAGAAAGAGGAAGATAAGAATGAGAAGGAGAATGGAAAAGAGGAAATAGAACAAAATGAAGAACAACGGTCTTCAGTTCAAGGCAAATAAGGGGAAGAATCACCAAGGGTATCTCTAGAACCCATTGAGAAAGAGGCAATTGTTGCTCTTACTGCCCTAAGTACACCTATCAAGTCAAAAGAGAAGAGGCAAAGACAAACCCCACTATACTTTAGGACAAGAAAGAGCACAAGGATTAGGCAAAGAAGACCTCAAACCCCCACCAAAACTCCAATTTTCATTGAAGATTCACCCAAGCAGCAAGAAAAGGGAGCTCTCATAGAGAAAAATCAAGGAGAAGGATCATCAGAACAAGCCTCTCCAAAATCTCTCATCACTTATGATAGGAGACATGTCCCAAGGTCAACCTCATCAAAGGGAAAAGGTCTCCTACAGGAGACACAAACAAAACTACAGGAAGTAGAGGCCATCCTATAGGAAACTCAGAAAATGGACCAAGAAGGTATCACTCAGCAAGAAACAAAGAAAGAAGACCCAAAACTAAGAGAACCTAGTCCACAACCCAACCTCAACTCCTACTACAGTCATTGAAGGAGGTAGGGTAATCCCACAAAGTTTTTCCATCCCCTTATTCTTTGAACTTGAAAAAGAGAGGGCAATGACACACAGGTGGATGTAAATTGCCAAATCAAAAGGAGTGGAGGATGTGGGCCACATGGAGGAGAAATTGAAGGGGATGGACAAAGAGCTAAGAAACATAAGGGATAGAGATGCAATGATGAAAGCTTAGTTAGAAGCAGAGAATGCATGGCTAAGGGGACAACTACAAGAAATGGAAAGCTAGTTGGCAACTATGGCCAGTTTATCCTTGGAGGCAATCCAGTGTAGGATGCCAACAAAGTCTTATGCCTTGTATCTCAAGGAACAATGGCTGCAATTCCAAATCAACACTTTAGCACAGAGAGGCACTATGCCCTTCCAAGACTACAAACAATTCATTGATCTTTGTGATCAAAGAACCTTGGAAAATAGAGCAAAAATGTCTGAGTTTTACCTACACAACTTGGCCTTGACAGATTTGAATGTGTGGGACCCAAATTCAAAACTAGGAGACTTGCAATTGATGGCCTTAGCATCATGGATGAATCATGAGGAGGAAAGATCTACAAAGATGAAAAAGGTAATGGCAAGAGAAGAGACAGAACCCCTTATGATAAGAGTTGAACAATCTAATCCAATGGTTGTCATGAGCACCCACAAACTCATTGCAAATGATCCTAAGCTTGCACCTAGGTACCTTGTTGCACAAGAAAAAGAAGTCACACACTTTGAAGACATGTTTAGATTACTAGGAGATGACATCATGCAAGCTTGCCAAAGGAGGTGATTCACCTTGCCATACAACCTAAAAATTAGAGAATACCATTCTCCTCACAGAATGAGAGAGGCACTAAATAGAACACCCATGTATAAGTAGGCTCTACAAAGACTCAAAGTCAATTGGATTGGCTTGAGACTCAGTCCACCATTGCTTTTAGGAATGTTGGAAGGAAGGAAAGAAGAAGAATAAAGAAAACAGTGGGAAGAGATAGAGAGGAAGGCGGGATTTTATTCATAGCAAGAAGAAACCACAATAGAAACATAGGATGTCAGGGAGGCCACCAGAGCAATGAAGGATATGGACATATATTAAGTTGCTCAGAGGATGAGCAACACTTTTAGTAGGGGGGGTGATGATGAGCCTCATCATTGGGTAACTATATGGACCTTAATACACCTCCAAGCTTACTAAAATCAACTCTTCTCATAATTCCTTACATGTTTTAATTGTATTTTGCTTAACGAGATGAGTAAAAGTAAGATGTTATGTCTAGTGGTCTAATGTACATTGATTGCAATTTTTTGGGAGAAAATGATGGAAATTTTGGCTAATTAAGGTGTAGGAACTTGAATGAGACAAGAAGGAAAGATTATAGGAGATGGGTCTTCCTCATTAAATCCTCACTCATTTGAATATCCCTCAATCAAATCACACTAGCTTGGAGTTGCAAGTAGCTGAGTCATGGAGATCATTGGCAGT
>APFE031062127.1:153546-175161 GCA_000404065.3 Pinus taeda | reverse complement strand
ATATATATATATGGTCCTTTGTGGTTTTTGAGCAGTCATATGAATTCATATTTTTGTACAAGTTGACACTTGAAAGTATCAATTCTCAGGACTGTAGAATGAGAAACTATTTTGTTTTTACAGATGGATTTAATTTTGAGAAAATACTCAAAGAAATATATGAGAGACACTCGAATCCTAGTGTTCCATGTTAGGTGACTTAGGTCGAAATACATTGAGACAAAAACCTTGTCCAATTAGAAAAATCAAGATGTTCTCAACAAGCTGATGCGAATGGAGTATTATTGTGAGTGAGTAAGTGTAGGGAATGGTAAAATTTTGAAAACTTTAAGATTATGGTAATCCACGGGCCCACATGAATCATCAAGAGTGGTAAATTGTTTTTGAAAATTGTTATATTATAACAATAAGTTGGCATTGAATTGTAGGGTTATAAAGAAGGTAGTTGCTTGTTCTTTTTTTTGTTTTACCTCATTGGAGGTAAGAATTACGTTTTGTTCCAGAGTTGTCAGCGTGTTCCCTATAAAATAAAATAAAATAAAAATCTTATTGTTGCTTCAGTGTGTCCTTATGTTTTTTTTTATCTCAATTGTCTTCTCTCTGGCACCAGCCTATACAAAATTCGTTTCCAGCTTTAGCTCGGTGGATAGAATATAGACCCCCATGGAACTTGAATGCTTTGGGTGCCATAGATGAAAGCCAAAAACTGCTGAGGTTTTTTTGAATGAATAATATTCCTTGAGTTAGTGCAACTTATAACTCTTAGAAGGATCAATTCAACACAATTATCTATGGAAATGGACATAAGAGATCCAAAATTAATGGCTGAAAAGGGATGGAATAATAAGAAAGTGTACCAGTGGTTCGTCCACTTGCATACATAGAAAGTACTGCTTGGATTGAAATGTATATTTGCAGCTTGTTCATGTTTGTTAATTATTAAAGTTGCTGCTCAATCCAGTCATTGTTTCCAAAAAGTTAATTAACCTATAGTCCATTATCTTGACTTCTGATTGTTTTCTATTTTCAGGATTGAAAAATGAAGGCCAATTTTCACTTATTGTGCCCACGAGAAGGCTTTGGCGAGACAAGCTAGAGATCTTGCAACAAAAGGAGTAGGAGGTTTTGGATTACTTGCAATCCACCATCCAACAACAACTCTGACAGCATTTATCCCGTGCTTGGCCAGGAAAACGAAATCATTCTCTGTAATGAAAGTGCTTCGGTGTTCCCGAGAGACCAAAAAGTAAAATCATGAGAGGCCCCGTTGGCTACTATTTCTCAACAATGTAAGAGTAAGATGTTTAGTAGGAATTGCCTCGCATCCATAACCGTTTGAAATTTAAAACTCCCCCTGCAACGTCCTTACGGTGGTCATCTCGAAAGTTGCTACATTATCGCCTTCCCAACCAGGCTCCCCTTCAAAATCAGCAGTCAGCTGATCCTTACATTGTGCCTGCATGTGTCGAATATTAACAAAAATATATATATGATGTTAATGGTTGAATATGAATGTGAAATTAATTCTTATCAGTTTTTTTGCTCGACTCTATCAAATTTAAACCATCCCTTCTAGTATTCCTATCTACAATATGCTTTTTGGCTTACGGTTAAACCAATTGAACAAACTCTTATCTTACTTTTACATGGTACCGTTCTGAAGATTGGGGATATGGGTCTTGCCACTACCCTGAGAAATGTTCATGCTGTGCACTCTGCCCTCGGTACTCCGGAATTCATGGCTCCAGAATTATATGAGGAGGATTACAATGAGCTTGTAGAGATTTATTCTTTCTGCATGTGCTTGCTGGAGATGGTTACTTTGGAAATTCCTTACAGTGAGTACCGTAGCATTTCTCAAATTTATAAGATGGTGAGTTCTGATATAAGCCCTGCAGCATTGGAAAATGTTATGAATCAAGAAATGAGACAGTTTATTGAAAACAATCCACATAGAATTTCTTTTCTGCCAACTTAATTTGTTTCTGTGTAGAGGTAGGGTTTTGGATTTCTTGGTTTGATTTAAGATTGTGTGGCAATTTTATTTTTTACACTTAAATTTATTGGGTGGATTTCTGAATCCCACAAGAAGCAAAGTCTTCTGTCTTTGCTGTCTGTTGGTCTTCCAAACGTAGGGAAAATCTCTATTTCTCTGTCATCCTATAGCCCTGCAAGGGTTTCTGTTCATTAAATTCAAATTAGAAGATGAATCTAATTTGGAATTCTAGGGTAAGGCTTTCCTTTCCTATAGGAGGTGGAGAAATGCCTAGTGTAGAATATGACACCTGTGATAAAGACAGGGAGCCCTTTGTGGAACTGGATCCCACTGGTAGGTATGGTTGCTATGAAAATGTGTTGGGCCATGGTGCTATGAAGAAGGTATATCGAGCTTTTGATCAAGAAGAGGATATTGAGGTTGATTGGAACAAAGTGCCTCTGCAAAACCTAGATGATGCTTCCACACAGAGGATCTATGCAGAAGTCTGTCTATTGAAATATCTCGGGAATGAAAACATAATTATGCTCTATAATGCATGGCTGGACAGAAAGACAAGTCATGTGAATTTCATTACTGAGGTCTGTACCTCGGGGACTCTGAGAGAGTACTGCCAGAAGCACCGCCATGTCTCAACGAAGGCTTTGAAGAATTGGTCACTTCAGATACTGGAGGGTTGCATTATCTTCATAATCACATGCCTTGTGTAATTCATAGACATTTGAATTGCAACAATATTTTTGTGAATGGCAATGGTGGCATTCTGAAGATTGGGGATCTAGGTTTTGCCACTACCCTGGGAAATGTTCATGCTGCGCACTCTACCCTCGATACTCTGGAATTCATGGCTCCAGAATTATATGAGGAGGATTATAATTAGCTTGTAGATATTTATTCTTTTGGCATGTGCTTGCTGGAGATGGTTACTTTGGAAATGCCTTACAGTGAGTACCGTAGCTTTGCTCAAATTTATAAGATGGTGAGTTCTGATGTAAGCCCTGCAGCATTGGAAAATGTTATGAATCGAAAAATGAGATAGTTTATTGAAAAGTGCGACCATTGGCCGAGATGAGGCTCTACACAGTTTGAGCTCTTGTCATTTTGATATAGTTGATGTTTTGTTGAACCGTCATATTTTTGAAAGTGGCGTCATCGAAGAGATTGTAGTAATGCATATCCACAATTGTGCGGGACAGGCCGTTGTTAATTTGAAACAACTCTTTTGGATCAACAAGGCCGATTCTGTTGCACATTATCACATACGCCGACGATGAATACTTTCAAACTATGTCGTAACCTCGTGAGTAGTAATCAGTCACATTTTTCAAGCTAACTGCAGGCAAACGTGGCTCATTCAATAGTTCAGTGCCCAAAAGGGCAGGGTGTGCAGCATATCTGTCAATCACAGAAGCAATTTTTAAAAATTTGTTATGGACCTAATCGATTGGAAAAGAAGGGGCTTTTTTCTACTATATCCAGAAATATAGTTACTCTATGGAGGAATTTCTTAAGCCGTGTCAAAATCTATCGAAATGAATTACTGCTATAGGAATTTGTTGAAGCTCGCAGCAAGAAAATCAATGACAGAAAGACTCTTGTCGATGTTCTCTTGCGACTCAGGCCATTCACTAAATTCATCTCTAGTGCCACTATGCTCATCATCGTTTTGTGAGCCTGGAGTAGCATGGAGATCGATAATCACCTTAATGTCATGTTTCCTACAATATTTTTTCCAAAACGTTAATTAACCTATAGTCCATTATCTTGACTTATGATTGTTTTCTATTTTTAGGATTGAAAATTGTCAGAATGAAGGCCAATTTTCACTTACTGTGCCCACGTGAAGGTTTTGTCGAGACAAGCTAGAGATCCTGCAACAAAAGGAGCAGCAGGTTTTGGATCACTTGCAATCCACCATCCAACAGCAACTCTGACAGCATTTATCCCTTGCTTGGCCAGCAAAACGAAATCATTCTCTGTAATGAAAGTGCTTCGGTGTTCCTGAGAGACCAAAAAGTAAAATCATGAGAGGTCCCGTTGGCTACTATTTCTCAACAATGTAAGAGTAAGATGTTTAGTAGGACTTGCCCATTACGTTCAAGACTTGTGTAGCTTTCTCGGGTCCATAACCATTTGAGATTTGAAACTCCCCCTGCAATGTCCTTACGATGGTCATCTCAAAAGTTGTTACATTATTGCCTTCCCAACCAGGCTCCCCTTCAAAATCAGTAGTCATCTGATCCTTGCATTGTGCCTGCATGTGTCGAATATTAACAAAAATATATATATGATGTTAATGGTTGAATATGAATGTGAAATTAATGCTTATCAGTTTTTTTGCTCGACTCTATCAAATTTAAACCATCCGTTCTGGTATTCCTATCGACAAGATGCTTTTTGGCTTACGGTTAAACCAATTGAACAAACTCTTATCCTACTTTTACATGGTGTCGTTCTGAAGATTGGGGATCTGGGTCTTGCCACTACCTTGGGAAATGTTCATGTTGCGCACTCTGCCCTCGGTACTTTGGAATTCATGGCTCCAGAATTATATGAGGAGGATTATAATGAGCTTGTAGAGATTTATTCCTTCGGCATGTGCTTGCTGGAGATGGCTACTTTGGAAATTCCTTACAGTGAGTACCCTAGCGTTGCTCAAATTTATACGATGGTGAGTTCTGATATAAGCCCTGTAGAATCAAGAAATGAGACACTTTATTGAAAATTGTGACCATTGGCCGAGATGAGGTTCTGCACAATTTGAGCTCTTGTGGTTTTGATATAGTTGATTTTTTGCTGAATCGTCATATTTTTTAAAGTGGCGTCATCGAAGAGATTGTAGTAATGCACATCCACAACTGTGCGGGATAAGCCGCTGTTAATTTGAAACAACTCTTTTGGATTAGCAGGGTCGATTCTGTTGCACATTATCACATACGCCGACGATGAATACTTTCAAACTATGTCATAACCCTGTGAGTAGTAATCAGTCTCATTTTTCAAGCTAACTGTAGGCGAACGTGGCTCATTCAATAGTTCAGTGCCCAAAAGGGCAAGGTGTGCAGCATATCTGTCAATCATAGAAGCAATTTTTAAAAATTTGCTATGGACCTGATTGATTGGAAAAGAAGGGGCTTTTTTCTACTATATCCAGAAATATAGTTACTCTATGGAGCAATTTCTTAAGCCATGTCAAAATATATCGAAATGAATTATTGCTATAGGAATTTGTTGAAGCTCGCAGCAAAAAAATGACAGAAAGGCTCTTGTCGATGTTCTCTTGCGACTCAGGCCATTCTATAAATCCATCTCTGGTGCCACTGTGCTCATCACCATTTTGTGAGCCTGGAGCAGCATGGAGATCAATAATCACCTTAATGTCGTGTTTCCTGCAGCATTGTTTCCAAAAAGTTAATTAACCTATAGTCCATTATCTTGACTTCTGATTGTTTTCTATTTTCAGGATTGAAGATTGTCCAAATGAAGGCCAGTTTTCACTTATTGTGCCCACGAGAAGGCTATGTCGAGACAAGCTGGAGATCCTACAACAAAAGGAGCAGGAGGTTTTGGATCACTTGCAATCCACCATCCAACAACAACTCTGATAGCATTTATCCCTTGCTTGGCCAGTAAAACGAAATCATTCTCTGTAATGAAAGTGCTTCGGTGTTCCCGAGAGACCAAAAAGTAAAATCATGAGAGGCTTTGGTGTTTCTCAACAATGTAAGAGTAGGATGTTTAGTAGGAATTGCTCATCATGTTCAAGACTTATGTAGCTTTCTCGGGTCCATAACTGTTTGAGATTTGAAACTCCCCCTGCAACGTCCTTACGATGGTCATCTCGAAAGTTGCTGCATTATTGCCTTCCCAACTAGGCTCCCCTTCAAAATCAGCAATCATTTTTGCCTTCCCAACCAGGCTCCCCTTCAAAATCAGCAGTCAGCTGATCCTTACATTGTGCTTGCATGTGTCGAATATTAACAAAAATATATATATGATGTTAATGGTTGAATATGAATGTGAAATTAATGCTTATGAGTTTTTTTAGCTCGACTCTATCAAATTTAAACCATCCCTTCTGGTATTCCTATCTACAAGATGCTTTTTGGCTTACGGTTAAATCAATTGAACAAACTCTTATCATACTTTTACATGGTTCCCTTCTGAAGATGGGGGATCTGGGTCTTGCCACTACCCTGAGAAATCATGGGTCTTTGTAAGATTTCCTATACTAACAGAACTGGTTTTTTCAATATCCTACTTCCATCTTCAAGGTGGCTCTTTATCCAACTCTACAAAAATGAAAGGTTGGTCTCCTCATCTACCGTAGCAAGCCTTTAAAAGTTAAAATCACAGTTCAATATATTAGTGAAAACTCAAACATTATGATCGAGAAATGAACACTTGTTACTATAATAATGAATTGCATGCCTATGACATTACATGAATGAATGCAACAGCTGTTGTGACTCAATATATTAGTGAAAACTCAAACATTATGACCAAGCAATGAACACTTGTTACTATAATAATGAACTTCATGCCTATAAGATTACATGAATGAATGCAACAACTGTTATGACTCAATCAATTTCTGTAAAAACCCAACATCTCGAATATAGATTGAAGTCTAGAGAATAGATCTAAGTTTGTAAGAACCTATCAATCTCAACCTCTTAATCACACCTGTACAATATAAACATGGGAAGAAAAGATAGAGACTTACCATATGACAAGATAGGAATGAACCGTTGCAAAATAAAGTCAAATAAAGTCCTCTGATTTGGTTATTGGTGATGAAATTTGTATTGATCTCTCTTTTGTATTCTCCATAAAAACCTTCCAAACCAGCCTCGAGAAGATGGTTTCCATCATCCATTTTTCTCATGACACCACACATGGAAGAGATCTAACATTTTCTAAAAAAAAAGTTTTCCATACACTACTTGAAGAATGCACTTGAAAAAGGAAATTCCATCAATGAATATTTAATACATTCACCACCAACCCTAAACAACATAGGAGACAATACATTTCAATATTCCTCCACTCTATGCCTTACGATGTTTCCTTTGCAACATTAGGTGCAAATGCTAGTAATAAACCCTTAGAACTGCTGCACCAATTTTCCCGCATTGGGTTTTTCCAAGGACATTTGTTAAAAAATAACGGTGTTATTGTGTTGTGTTTGTTTCTTTCTCAGTCTCTTGTTTCCACATATAAATTAATTAAGTGAAGGTTGTAGTGTATGTATTTAAATATTTGTCATAGGAAACTGCAAATAACTTGTTCATGTAAATCTAACAAGTAGGAGAAATATCATCAGTTGCTCTAATAGGGATTCCGGTTTAGGAATTTTCACATGGTATCAGAGCTGCAGGTGAAGCAAGAAGAGCAGAGCCGGTAGATACATCGCTGAGAAGAAGAGGGAATTCCAAAAAGTTGTAGGAGGTAGTAGTTCAAAACCCCAGAGGGTCTGCGTAGTTTTTAGCTGGAGGGCTGAAATTTCAAGGCAGTCTCTCTTCGAGTGAGTCGATGGAGAGAAGGGCTCCTAGTTCAAATTTTTGTCGGGGAAAATGGAGCAATGTTGAAGCCTCAACATGAGGAGTGTTGGTGGGACACAAATTTTTCTACAGGTAGTTTGCTGGGCAGAAAAACGTCAGAAGAAAGAGGAGAAGCATTGCTGAGGGAATTTCTTCCTCAGAGAATTCCTAGCCAAGGAATTCGAATTCTCTAGAGCTGAGCAACAACAAGGGGTAGACATTTTACTAGCTCCAGTAGGAAGTGCGTAGGCTAGCCCAACAAAAACACATAGGAGAGAGAAGGCTATTCGACATTTCCATTTGTGGCAAAAATGGCAACCAGTTGCTTGAGGGATCAGGACAGGTTCGATGGGGAATTCAACTACGTCATCTGGAAGGCAAGAATGTCATTCCTTTAAGATGAGCATGCCCTCAAGACATATGTCGACAATGTGGTGGTTGTCCCTACAGATACATATTCGTTAAAGAAATACAAGGCTAAGATGGCGAAGGTGAAAATAATGATCCTTGAAAGAGTGAAGGATCATGTGGTCTGTCACATCGCTAGTAGAGGGACTGCTAAGGAGATGTGGGATGCTTTGTCTACATTATATCAGGGATCTTCTGAGCAACAAAAGATGTACCTTGAACAGATGCTGAGATTTACTGAGATGCAAAAAGGGGAGCATGTGGATCCATTCCTCATGAAGCTTGAGGTGTAGGGCATACACCTCAAGATTTAGAATTGGTTAGACTAGCCCTCAATTTTGTCTCATATGAGTGGCAAGTCTTTGTCCAGAGTATCCTGGGTAGAGCAGCTTTGCCAAATTGGGATGAGAAGTAGGCAGCTCTAAAATAAGAGGAGATGAAGAGATACTTAGTCAAGGTTAAACTTGATAGAAGCAACAATAGTGGGTGGAAGTCCAAGGAGGAGGAGGAGAATGCAACCCTCACATTGAAGTGACAATAGGAGCAACAAATATGTAAGAAGGATGTTTTGAAGATCAAGTGTTTCAAATGTGGTGAGATGGGTCACTACGCTACATAGCGTCCTCTCAGGAAGAAGGACAAGGGTGAGAAACACGATCCGAAGGCTGGACCCACGAATATCGAAGAGGAGGAGTTTGCCATGACAGCCGAGATACCTCCAGGAGGGAGGTGGGCTAATTTGGAGATGTAGTTCGAAAGAGGTACATATGGGTAGGATCCTTGAGGATCCCACCTCTTGGATCAATTTCTTGCTACAAGAGCCTAGATCAAAAGTAGCAGGATGGGCTAGTGTCAGATGGTGCTGAAGAGTATCAGAGAGATAATTGCAGTGGCTAGGAGTGCCAGAAATTGAACAAGATAGAGGAGAGTTGGTCGCAATGCAGATGACACTAAGCATAGGTCAACAACAAGATTCAGAGGGTCAGTGCACAGGCTAGCAGCAGCTAGACTTCAATACACATGGTATCATATTGAACATAGTTAGTCCAGTAATCTGGGATGTTTTTCTATTGCTAATAGACTAGCAAAAATAATATGCAGTGCAGTGGGAGTCCTAGCAACAACATAGATGCAACACTTAAGCGGGAGATGTATTATAGATGCAATGTTGACAGTGACAATGTCAGTAGCAATACAGTTACAACAACAACACATTAGTTGGTGGAAAACATGTCAGACATCAGCAACGCAGAGGACGATGCTTTAGATTCAGAGCAGTATGCAACAACATATATTGCTAGAGCACATTCCTTGCTAAGAGGGAGTGTTGATTCGAGGTAGCATCAGATGTGCTCTAGGCCTTAAATTTTGTAGGGAGGCTTGGACACATGTATTCAAAAGAAACCAGAAAGTGTTTTGGGAAATTCCACCTAGAGACAATTATATTAAAATAATTAATATTTTTTAATGGGACCCTAAGTCCAAACTTAGGAAATTAAAAATATTAATAGGTATTAATCTAATTGTGGGTGTAACTTCTAGAAGAAGACAAGGATCAAGTTAAAATGATCTTAGCCATTGATTCGCTTTTAATTTGGGCCGTTGAATGTCAATGAGAATATTATTTAAGGGAGCTTGAGGGTCATTTGAAAAACACATTGAGAGATCAAGAGCGAATTTCTAAAGTGAGAAGTTCTTAGGAGGAAATTCTGATTGAGTAGATTTCTTGCAGTTGAGGGGCAAAGATAGCATTTGGAGAGAGAGAGATTTTCTCAGTCAGAGAATCATTGACAGAGAGAGGCAGAGAGTGATTCAATAGCTCTCATGCAGAGGCTGATGCAAGGCCAAGCAGAGGCATCGTAGAGGGAGAGAGAGAGAGTGAAATTTTGCAGCAAAGTGAGTTTCAAAAGTCGGGGGCTGGGGTGTGAGGCCGGGAGGATGAGAGTAGTGAATCCGGGCAACAAATCGACCAACTGATTGGGTGACATAGTGCCTAGAGGGTTGAAGCAGGGACTGCCTAGAGATAGTGTAGGGCCTGTTAGAGGCACCTCATTCAGTGACCAGATCAGCCGAGATTTTTCTCAGTGATTATGTGAGGTAATCTCACAAATATTTCTGTCAATATTTCTCTCTTTGTAACTGAATAACCCTTTAGGTATTCAAAGATGTATTCAGAATTTTCTACTACTTAATAATGATAAACCGTCAAATCCGCTGCATTGCTTTTCCCGCATTGGGTTTTCGTAGGGACATTTGTCCAAAAATAACGGTGTTATTGTGTTGTATTTTCTTTCTTTCTTAGTCTCTTGTTTCTGCATATAAATTAATTAAGTGAAGCCTGCAGTGTATGTATTTCAATATTTGATGTAGGAAACTGCAAATAACTTGTTCATATAAATCTAACAAGTAGGAGAAATATCATCAGTTGCTGCAGTAGGGATTCCGGTTTAGGATTTTCCACAAAAACTTCATTGAATAATTATGGAACCAACCATTGTCATCTGTTAACAACTTTGTTGATGCTAGATTCTTCTACTATTGTATCACTACTTTTGATTTAAGGAAAAATAATAGTTTCACTAGAAAAAGATACTCTAACTAAGAAAGAAGTTTAATAAAAAGGTAAATTTGATCACATTAAATTTAACTACTAAAAGAATGAAGGATGTAATTCAATCGACTAAATCTACCTTGGAATCACACTTGGTCCAATTGCCCAACTTGGATGGTAAAAATAATAACACTTGGTGTTAAGCACCCAAGTTGGACCCATTCATATGAAATGCTCATTTTTAAATCCTCATAACTTTGTTTTTTTTAATTACATATAAATATAGATAATCTGGTTATTGAACTTTGACATGTTTTAGGAAAAAAGTATTCATGAATTAATGATAGTAAACCTATCTAAACATAGCAATGTCTAAATCTAGAAACATAGCTAAACCTAGTAGTTAAAATATTAGTTTTCCCTTGCTCTAAAGTTGTTAATTAATCCACACAAAGGTGGTGTTTATAAAGGTCCACAAAAAAAATGAAGTTATCATGCTCATTTCTTGGGAGACTTGGTTTCCATAGAAGCGATTTCTTCCATGGACAATGGTCATACCTATCAACAACATTTCAATCTAATCATTGTTGTTGATAACCAAAAGAGAGTGCTTGGGATAATTTCGATTTTCTTTGCATCTTTGTGCTTCTTGAGATACACCCTAGTTAGAACCATTCATACAAAATACTCATTTTTAAACCCTCACAACCTGATTTTCTTCTAATTACATTATAAAGATAATTAATTTGATTATTGAACTTTGACATGTTTTAAGAAAAAAGTAATGTTCATGAGTTAATGGTAGAAAAACTGTCTAAACATAACAATGTATAAATCTAAAAACATGGCCAAATCTATTCGTTGAAATATCAGGTGTCACTTGCTCTAGAGTGGTTAATTATTCCACATAAAGGTGGTGTTTATATGCCACAAAAAAATGAAGTTATCGTTCTAATTTCTTGGGAAACTTGTTCTCATTAGAAGCAATTTCTCCCATGGACAATGGTCATGCCCATCAATAATGTTTCATTCTTATCATTGTTCTTGACAACCAAAAGAATGGGCTTGAGATAATTTCGATTCTCTTTGGATCTTTGCACTTCTTGAGATACCTTCCGATTCTCGCAAGCAAGAATTAAATGACCATTTTTGTGCATCTATAGACAACATTCTTCTTTGATTCTCTCTTTCTCTCTCTTATGCCTTTGCCACACTAACCCATGAAGAATCAATTGCTTCTATTTTTACCTCTTTAACTAGTTCACTCCATAATTATTCAAGACTTCTCAATAATTTAGAATAATATGCTATGTGATGAATGCTTTAGAATGAGCAGAGTGATAGTTTATATGTTGATCTATGAAGAAGTAAGGCATGCAATTTCAAAGTCATAATTGTCTTTTTCCATATTATGGAATACATATGCCAAGGCTTTTGCCATTCTATGGATGGATCAAGGATGGTTTGAGAGGGGCAAATCACCAAATAGTTTTGGAAGTGTTCGGAATATTAAGAAGGGCGTAGTCTAAATGCTCTATCTTTTTGGCTATTTTTGATACTCATTATTAGAATCTAACTATATAACTGTTGGTGAAATCAGAAGTTTTCATTGCTTAAATTGCATTTTGAATATATAAATGGATTCAATGCTTTGAAAAACCCTTAAAACACTTAAACTATGCAAATTCAACAATTGAAATATGCAATTAAAACCATTTTAAACCAAAATCGATTATAATTAATAACAAAAGAATAAACAAACATAGACAATGTATAAATGATATCATTAAAAAGTAACATAAAGAATACAAGTTTTTTTAGATGACATGCACAGAAGAATGATTGGTGTTATTATTTTAAACTTCTTATTTAGATGATTTACCATTTGCTTTAAGCAACCACATTCAATATAGTTTATATTTTAAATATTTATGGTTAAGCATATTATAGTATAGTCTATAAATAATAAAAAAAAAATTCAAATAATTATAACTTAATTAAGAAATTTTTTTTATATTAAGGATTTTATCTTTTAATAATAATAATAATAATCTACTTTTAAGGTCATGATCAACACAAACACTGAATTGGTGTATGGAATCTCCTTGTTTGTGGGGTAAGATACTTTTCTTCATGGAACAATTTCATTGTTAAAGTCTAAGAAGATGTACATCCCATGGGGATATCTTTAGCCAGTTGTGATAAGGCTCAAGGAGTAGGCTCCCCCACCCTTGTGGAGTCACAACTCTTGCTAAGTCAAGATACTTTTCTTCATGGAACAATTTCATTGTTAAAGTCTAAGAAGATGTACATCCCATGGGGATATCTTTAGCCAATTGTGATAAGGCTCAAGGAGTAGGCTCCCCCACCCTTGTGGAGTCACAACTCTTGCTAAGTCATAAATTCCTCGTATATCTAACTTATGGGTTGTTGGATATATTCATGGTGTTATAGTGGCATCTATCACATTGGATGGTGGGTGTCACCTAAATTACTCCAACGAGTTACTGATTCACCATGGTAAATCAAGAAAGAAAGAAAAAATAAAATAAAATAAAACTCTAACAAGGTGTACATACTCAACCCAATTTTAGATTCAAACTTATAACCTCTTATAAAGAAGCACATGTTCTTAACCATTAGGCCCACTTAAGCTTTACTTTAATCTAATTTTAAAGTCACAATTGATTGCTAAAGTCTACATAGGTGTACATGAAACTTATATTCTTAACCATTAGGCCCACTCAAATTGTACTCAATAATAATAATTTAATTTTATCAATGTCTATGAAGTGTAAGCCAATTAATTTTAATGGAGTTTTTTCCTTACCAAATCTATGTTCAAACTTCATGGGAAAAAATTCATATTAGAAACCATTTTTGAGGAACTAAACTACCATAATTTTGACCATAACATTCCTTTATTTTGATGACTTATGAAGAGAAGATAATAATATAAACTACTTGTGGGGCACTAAACTATTCCAAAAAAACGTTTAAAATCAACCCAATTTAATAATAACACTCATTTATTTTAACAGTAGCATTACTATGAGCCAATCATTCACTGAATAATCTGTTCTAAACCTAGACAACTTAATTAAATCTTACTTGTAACTTTTACCACTTTAAGGAAATGTACAAACTTACAGGGTTAGAACTGGTAGATGTATATAGCTTATCGGATTAGAACCTGTAACCTCTAATGTTTTTGACTGTTGAGAGCAAAATCATTTAAGAGCATAACAGGATATGAATACTTCCTTCATTTTTGTAAATATGGCGAATTCATATACACGATGATAGTTCTCGTTGGAGTTTGCATGCTACGTCACATGGCCTGTTTTCCCTGTAGCAGGGTTCTTCATACTCTTCCTGCATCCTTTTCTTCTGCCATGGTTTATCATGCCGTGGGAGCCCTTGAAACTCCATTGTCTCTTCTTAATTATGAAAGACTACCCACAATTAATGCACCCTGGACATTAAATCAATTGAAGGAGACGAAGGATACTCCAAGTCTACCAGTGGGCTACGATGATTACGTTTCTCTATTGAACGTATGTTCAAATACAAAGTCCTTGATAATGGGCAAGCAAGTCCATTCTCAGATGCTCAGAACTGGACAAGAGAAGAACATGTTTTTGGCTGCAAAATTGCTTACCATTTATTCCAGCTGTGGCAGTTTGGAAAGCGCACGCCAAGTGTTTGACAAAATATGTCAGCCAAAAGCAGAGCAGGCGCTTGACACAATGCAGAATTCAAATGTGTTTTTATGGAATGGCATGATAAAAGGATATGTACAAGGAGGAGCCTGTGAGGAAGCCCTTGGGCTGTACCATCAAATGCGAGAGTTGGGTATACACCCGGATAAGTATACCTTTACCTTGGTACTGAAGATTTGTGCTGGACAGTCAGCTTTGCGCGAAGGTATGGAGATTCATGATGATATTGGCAGGGCTGGAATTGAATTGGATGTCTTTGTGGGAACTGCGCTGTTGGATATGTATGCGAAATGTGGTAGTGCAGAGGTTGCTCGAAAGTTGTTTGATGATTTGCCGCAAAGGGACCTGGTGTCATGGAATGCAATGATTGCAGGTTATTCTCAGAATGGACATGCTGAGGAATCCTTGAACCTTTTTGGAGCTATGCGAATGGCGGGTGTAAAGCCTAGTCCAGTTACCTTGGTGAGTGTGATCTCTGCCTGTGCTCATTTGGGAGTTTTGCGACAGGGCACAAGGATTCATTCTTATATAATTACAAGTGGATTTGAGTGGGATGTTTTTGTGGGCAATGCACTAATAGACATGTATTCAAAATGTGGTAGTGTAGAGGTTGCGTGCAAATTGTTTGACAAAATGTCTAAGAAAGACGTGATTTCGTGGAATTCTATGATTGCAGGATGTGCTCAGAACGGACAGGTTAATGAGGCGGCGATGCTCTTTCGCAAAATGAGACTGGCAGCTGTGAAACCCAACTCAGTTACCTTGCTGTCTCTGTTACCAGCCTTTGCCGATTTCACGGGACTGCAACATTGTGTTTGGATCCATGCTTACATAATTAAAAGTGGTTTCGAGTCAAACATTTCTGTGGGTAATACTCTTCTGGATGTGTATGCCAAATGCGAGAGGATAGAGCTTGCTCGCAAAGTGTTTGACAAGATGTCCGAAAGAAATGTGGTCTCATGGACAGGAATTATCTGGGGCTATACTCAGTATGGTCATGCCAATGAGGCCTTGACACTTTTGTATCAAATGCAAGAGGAAAATATCGAGCCAGAAGTGATCACCATGGTCAGTGTTCTGCCAGCATGTGCCCATTTAGCAGCTTTGCAACAAGGTAGATGCATTCATGCTTACATAATCAGACGTGGAAGCGAGTTGGATGTTCCTGTGCATTCTGCCCTTCTAACAATGTATGCAAAATGTGGTTGTATAGAGGTTGCACGTCAGCTGTTTGATAAAATGGCTGAAAGAGATTTAGTCTCATGGAGTGCGATGATAACGGGGTATGGAATGCACGGTGATGGTGAGAATGCTCTTGCCCTATTTTCCCAAATGCAACAAATAGGCATAAAGCCAGATAATATAACCTTCATTGGCATATTGTCTGCATGCAGTCACGCAGGCCTTGTGGATGAGGGATTGCAATACTTTGATTGCATGAGTCAGGATTATAGTCTTACACCTGGTGTAGAGCACTATGCTTGCATGGTTGACCTTATGGGACGTGCTGGTCGCTTGGATGAGGCACATAATTTTATAAAAAGGATGCCAATAGAACCAGATGTTAATGTATGGGGAGCCTTGCTAGGTGCATGCAGAATTCATTCTAATATTGAGCTAGGTGAATTTGTATCCAAGCGCCTTGTCGAATTAGAGCCTAAAAAAGTTGGAAATTATGTGCTGCTCTCAAACATCTATGCTGCAGCTGGAAGGTGGGACAATGTACTGAAGGTGAGATCAATGCTTAAAGACAGAGGGCTGAAAAAGACTCCAGGAAGCAGCTGGATTGAGCTTAAGAACAGAGTTCATTCATTCTCTGTTGGAGACAAATCACATCCACAATCAGAAAAAATCTATACACTATTAGAGAGTTTGGCTGAACAGATGAAGAACGCAGGGTATGTCCCTGACACAAGCTTTGTTCTGCATGACGTTGAGTAGGTGGAGGAATATTATCATTAGGCAAGCTTTGGGACACCTGATTAAATTACTGCAGACATCATCCATTTTACAGTGGTCTTTTTAGTGCCATCAAGCTCATTGCCAAGTGGAAAGTCATTTTAAGGGATTAATAGTTATCTTGCCATTCAAGGATAGATGATATTGATGGACAATACTGGTGTTATTTACTTGAGCTCGTCTAACAACACAGTTATATCATTAATTGGCTTCAGGCTGCAGCTAGAGTCTGGGTGTTTAGTATGGTTTCCCTTACAAGGGATTCTTTAGTAAGCCATTGTCAACTGGTTTGGTGAAGGAGACAGATGTATGCTGGCCTAAATTGGGTGACTACTTGCATTGGAAGATTATGAAAAGTTAATGATATAATTTATCTACAACTTAGGGGCTGGGAAATATAGGGATCTTAGATTGCAGTTGATTCAGGGGTTTTAGCTTTGTAACTATAGTCACAAGATGTGGCAGTGGAAAACTTAAAATCAGCCAGAATAACACAATAGCAAGCATGCCCAATGAATTGGCGGCAACCAAGAATATAAGCCGTTGCTAAAGAGGGAATAACATCCCTTCTTAAAGCGATAAGAGTTTGTACTTACATGTTAAATTTTATATCCACTAATCAAGGACGTCTTGAAAATTTCAGGGCTCAATTTTTGCTCTTTAGCCATGTCAGCAGCTTAACCATTGAAGAACCTACCTGATTGCAATTGAGACTTAAATCCTCTAATTGTGAAGCTGAGGGAGATTAGGAAAGTTCGGAAGCCCTTCTCTTGTGGCTGTACTCTTTTTGGTTTGAAACACAGTATTATATGTCACTCTTCAATATTACATGATATGTGTGAAGGCCTACAATTTTGTGCAGTGCATTTTCAGTGTTTCACCACAGGTTTTCCTCCATGTATATTAAAACAACATTTACTGAGAAAGTGCAAAATGCAGTGCCTTACCATGTGGTCAAACTCTTTGGGGTATATATATATATATATATATATATTGGGCAATTTTTATAGAATATGGAGTGGGACACATTGGAGTAGCTTGCAGATGTTCAGTGTTGCCCTTGTATATCATTGCTCTTGTTTGAGTGTATACATTCACTTGAGTGGACGAAGAGTTTGACACAGATTTACCTGCATAATTTCTATGGGAAGATGGGATGGTGGATCGCGTGGAATGTTACATTTAATGAACTTAAAGTCAGACAATGAAGATTTTAAGGGAGAAATTTCTCCAATGGGCCAAATATATGAATTTATAATATTAGGTGCACTAAATTTCTTTATTACATCTTTCTTTGTACTTTCGCCAAATATAATTCTATAATTCTTTTATATCTCTTCGAAACCCCTGTTGTGTTAAGTAAATTCTAAGTAGATAGTTTTATGCTGTTAGTGGGAATTAAGGTCTCAGGACTGAAATTTTTGCCTTTAGATTTGTATGCACCTTATCTTTCTATCCAAGGTATAACATATCGGGGATTATTTCCATCCTCTTTGGGATTAACTGTCAAGCATCCTCTATTTTTCTTATGTGGATTGCTGTCTCTATTTAGGCCTTCTTGTAAATCATTTTCTTCAAATGGATATTTTTGAAACCAAACCAATATATCCACTTAATACAAAAAAATCGGACTGTTCATTGAAATCTATGTTTAAGAAATGCCCAAGATATACCATGAAAGGTTTTTTACTTTCAATGATCCCAAATTAGTAATTACCCAAGTAGGAAAGTTTTCAATTGCTCACCAAAATCTCTGCTTGAACAATGCCTAAGAAGAAACAATCTCCAACATGGCTCATTCAAGATGGATATGAAAATAACGAAAGATGCACATGACTCGTACAACAGGGCTCATTCAAGATTGATACAAACCCATTTTGAATGATTAATTCTTGGGGTCATGCCTTCATCAAAATAAAACAATATTAAACCTGCAAAAATATTCAAAATAACATTCTAGGAGATTTCACAGGACTCCGGTTGGCTACAGTTAAAATTTTTAGGTATTGTCTTTATGACCCCACCTCTCACTACGTGACTGAACATCAGGATGCTATCTTTTATGAACCTCTTCGTCATTGCCTGCTAGGATCTCTTTCCTCCTTTCCAGTGATGATTTTAGTGATGTTCTCATCATTGTAACAATGGATTATGCCTTTTCTCTTGTTGGTCAACCTGTTGATGATTCTCAGCTAGTTGTAGTGGACCTTTCCGGACCTTTCCTCATCCCCATATGATGATAGTGCACCCTTATGTACTTCTATGAATTCTTTGTCTATTGTTCTCTTTTTTTTTTTAACCACATGGTGAATCAGTAACTGCCAGTACTAAATCTATGGGAGACTCAGGATCAATCCTCGTAGCTGCCTCTATAACACCAAGAGTATATCCAACCACTTGCAAGTTGGGTATACTAAGATCCTATGATTTTAGCAAGAGCAGACTTACGTGCTGCCAAGACGGGATTGGGGAATCTGCCCCTTTAGCTTCCACCACAGCAGGTCAGTGTACTCAATGTGATTTGAACTTCGGTCTCCCAGGGTTCGCCCAAGTGACTTACCGCTAAACCGCACATCACTGTACAATTCTTCGTCTATTGTTACTAAATAGTCTAATGGAACTAATGGGACTACTTCATCATCTTGTCCCTCTTTTCTATTGGATGCTTCGTTAGTCTTCCATCATTAAACGAGGTCATTACCACGGTCCACCAGTGCTCCTTCACCGTATGTGCATCCCAGTGATGCTTCTCCACCTAGGTGATGTACATATAACTGATGTTACTTTTCATGCGGATGTGCAGTTGTTGGCTGAAGATGATGATGATCCTTCTACTACATACTCTCATCCCTGCGTAAATGGGTTGTTTCTAGCGTTACAAATGTTGTTGATTTCCTTGTAGGTCATATGCGTCATTCAAGGGCACCTCTATCTTGGGCTCTTTATTTAAACCAACCCTTCTACTCTTGGAAAATACTAGTTTGCTCCACTCAAAACTCTTTAGAATGTGATCCATGGTAACAAAGATACCAAAGCTCTTCTCCAAGTGTGATATGGTTTTTGACGACTCCTAAATCAATATTAATACGAAATATTGTGATGATCTATGGATGCATATTGAGATCATTTGTGGAATAATGTCTACTTTGTGGTCCCTTGTTTAGTTTGTTGAGATTATGTGGTTAACCTTCACTTTAGTGTAACTTCTCCTGTTTTGGTCCTTGCTTTTTGTAATGTCAAATGTAACTACAACACCAATGTGGGGAAACCACGACTAGTTGAAACTTTGTTTTAAAATTTGTTATTTATTAATTAAAATTAATTAAACAGCGAGAGGGAGGGACAACTTGTGGATTAGAGCTCGAGGGATGTTGTTTGTTTTGTTTGCATACCTTGAAAATCCATTCCCAACTGAATTAAATGTTGGAACCACTTGCAACTGAGTATAGCCATGACCTCACAGATTTTTAATGAGATATGATTGGCCGTGAATTGGAGTTCAATAACAATAATTAATGCAGATTAGATTGAAAACAGTGGAAGCGGAAGGTGGTGCTCATTCACCCTCCCCCCTTCATAGATCAAATATACAACCAAGGAATGACCTTCCAAAAGCAGAAGAAATACATTTTGAAGTGACAACTGTGTGGTCCCTTCAGGAAAACACATTGAAGGGCTAAGGCCATGTTCTCTTAACTGTACTAGAGAGGACACAGGTGAAATTCTACTTATACACACAATAGAAGTGAATTTAGGGTTTGATTATTTAATTTGAATTCAGTTACTTAGCATTTCACTATTTAAACACCCAATGGTTGGTTCTGAGAGAGTTGTTCTCTTCGCTATCTATATTGGCAATTGGGTGGCTTGTGCTCTTTCTGTTCTAACCTCTATTCTTAGGGTTGATCACTGGACGTGTGTGGGAATTGAATTTTTCCTTTTCTTCTGAACTCTAGAGCACGAGCATTAGTATCCTCTAGAGGATTGAAGACTACAAGACTGGTTTGAGACAATGTGGGGCTGTGAAGTGTGACTTGTTCTTTCTAGCTTTCAAAAATTCAAAGTATACCAAATGGATGTAAAATTTGCTTTCCTTAATGGAAATTTAGACGAAGAAGTCTATATTGAACAACCAGAAGGATTCATTCTTGGAAATGATGCAAATTTTGTATGCAGACTCAGAAAGGCTCTCTATGGTCTAAAATAGGCTCCAAGGGCCCGGTATTACTGCTTTGACAAATATCTACACCAACAGGGTTTTTCAAAAGGGTCAGTAGGTAGCAATCTATATACAAAGATTGACACTAATAAATTGCTAATAATTGTTGTTTATGTTGATGATATCATTTTTGGTAGCAATGAAGAATCCATGAGTCAGAATTTTGCTTCAGTAATGCAACAATAATTTGAAATGTCCTTGCTTGGTGAACTTACCTATTTTCTTGGTCTACAAGTTCAACAAAATAAAGATGGTATTTTTCTTTCACAAACCAAATATCTCAAACAGATCTTCAAAAAGTATGGCATGGAAGATTCTAAACCTATATGTACCCCAATGGTAACATGATGTAATCTCAGCGCAAATGATGAATCAACAGCAGTACATCAACCAACTTACAGATCCATGATTGGCAGTCTACTTTATCTAACGGGTACCCGACCTGACATCATGCATGCAGTAGGAATAGTTGGAAGATTCCAAGCAAATCCAAAGGAATCACACCTTTAGGCAGTCAAAAGGATTTTCAAATATCTTCAAGGAACGCAGAACTTTGGTTTATGGTATCCTAGAAATACAGATCTTACTCTTCATGCATATACAGATGCAGATTGGGTAGGAAGTGTTGATGACAGAAAAAAGCACTAGTGGTGGTGTATTCTATATGGGTTTCAGGTTAGTGTTTTGGTTCAGCAAGAAACAAAGTTCAATTGCGTTATCTATAGCTAAAGTAGAATATGTGGTTGCTGCATCTTGCTGCACACAACTAATTTGGATGATGCAAACATTGCAAGACATTCAGATCACATGCACTCCACCCATCTCCATTCTATGTGATAATACAATTGCCATCAATATTTCAAAGAATCTAGTCATGCACTCCAAGACCAAGCACATACCCATCAAATACTATTTTCTACGTGAACAAGTGCTTGAACAAAAGGCCAAATTGGAATATGTTCCTTCTGTTAGCCTCCTACTGCAACATGTTACTCATATTTCATGATTGGCATTTTTACAGGCCAAATATGTCATACTTTGCATACTGCAATGCTCCATATTTGCTAAAAGACACCAAACAAAGAGGCCATGAAAGTGTGCTAGTCCAAGTTCAAGTGCTGCATTCCAATTTTGAAGAGTCATTTCATTTTTGTACAATTTTCAGCTAAAGGGAGGTCCAAACAGCTTAATCTTGGTCTCCCTAGGTTTCAATTTCC